>PVHX01001422.1:174412-209460 GCA_004024805.1 Geosciurus inauris
TTTTGGTACCAGGGATTGAACTCAGGGGCACTCAACCACTGAGCCACATCCCCAGCCCTATTTTGTGTTTTATGTAGAGACAGGGTCTCACTGAGTTGCTTAGCGCCTCGCCCTTGCTGAGGCTGGCTTTGAACTCGCGATTCTCCTGTCTCAGCCTCCCTAAGTGCTGGGATTACAAGCGTGAGCCACCGCGCCCGGCAAGTTTTTTCTGATTAATTTCTTAGCAGATTTATCATTGGAGTGTGAGAAAGCTAGTTTTGTTTGTTGATCTTGTATTCTGCTACTTTGTTGCATTTGTTTATCAGATCTAGTGAAGATTCTGGTGGAAATTTTTAGATTTTTTTTATTCATTTGATATAGAAGATTATTTTATCAGAATGGTTTGACTTCTATCAGATAGTTTGACTTCTTATTTGTATCCCTTTAATTTTCTTCACTTGTCTGATTGCTCATGCTAGAGTTTCAAGAATATTAAAATGGAATGGTAGAAGTGGACATTCTTGTCTTTTTCATGATTTAAAAAAAATGTTTACAGTTTTTATCCATGCAGTATGATGTCAGATTTTAATTTCTAAGATATAGCTTTTATGATGTGCAGTAAGTTCTTTTATTCCTACTTTCTCAGGTGTATTTTAATATGAATGAGTGCCACATTATGTCAAAACTTTTTTTCTACGTCTATTCAGATAACCATGTGATTTTATCCTTGATGCTCTGTATGTGATGAATTACCTTTACTGATTTATGTATATTTAATCAATATTACATTCCTGGGATGAATTCAACTTGATCATGGTGTACAATCTTTAATGGGTTTTTTAATTTGCCTTGTTAATATTTTATTCAGCATGTTTGCATATATATTTCTCAGGGATGTTAGTCTGATGTTTTTCCTTGATGTGTATTATCTAGTTTGGGATCAGGATAATACTGACTTCACAAAATGAGTTTGGAAGTAGCCTTTCTTTGTATATATGAAATAATTTAAGTGGGATCAACATAAGATTTTCTTTAAAAGGTCTAGTAGAATTTAGCTGAGAATACATCTGCTCTGCTTATACAAGATCATGGGAGGTCATTCCATCTTCTAATGTCTTCTTCAATTTCCTTTGTCAGTGTTCTATAATAGAAGTCTTTCCTCTCCATGGTTAGATTTATTTTTAGTATCTTTTTGAAGTTCTGGTGTATTGCTTTAAAATTTCTGGTGTATTGTTGGGGGCACCGCATGGATCCATTTGACAAGTTGGGGTCCAGAGAGACGGAAAGGGGTTCCTGAGGAAGATGATATGAGGTCTCTCTGGACGGTGGTGATGATCCATGGGGCCACTCTCCCCAGGCCCCAGGGTGTAGGTAAAAATCTGCTCTGCCCCAGTGAGGTGCAGAAACACCCATAATGAGAAGTAGGAACACCCACCAGAGCGAAAAGCTAAAAACACCATTTATTCCAGAAAATATAGAAACTTAAATACACTCCTAGACCAATCAAGTCCAAAGGTCACAAACAAAGGGGTGCATTCTGGCAAGAGCACAGTCTATTAGCATAGAATGGGGAAAGATGGAAGGGAAGGGTTGAAGGTATTGGAGAGTGTTCCTACACTGGTGAATGGAATTGTTTTCCTAAATTTCTCTAGTGGATTAATTATTGTTATGTAGAAAAGCTGTTGACTTTTGCATGTTGGTTATGTGTACTGATAAATGTATTTATTAGCCCCAAAAGTCTTCTGGTTAAGGTTTTTATTCTTCTAAGTTTTGTAAAACATCATCAACAAACAGTGATAATTTGACTTTCATTTTTTATTTGAATTCCTTTTATATTTTTCTCTTGCCTAACTTCTCTGGCTATCAATACTATATTCAATGGAAATGATAAAAATGGACATTCTTGTTTCCTTCCTGATTTTAGAGAAATGCTTTCAATATTTTTTCCATTCAGTATGATGTAGTTTGGGTTTGCCAAATACAGACTTTATTATATTGAGGTAAGTTCTTTCTGTCCCTAACTTCTTCAGGGTTTTAAATATGAATGCATGCTAAATATTGTTGAAGGCTCTTTTTTCACATCTTTTGAGATTATCTTGTGATTTTTGTCCTTGATCCTATTTATGTGGTGTGGGGAGCTAGCTCCATGCTATGCCTTAAGATGGTGACTAGCCATTGTAAAAAGTGTGTAAACAGGAAGGGCATGGAGGAAGTAGGGACTATGTAATTGGTTTACTATTGGTTCTGTGAATGTGATCAGTTCATGGACAAAATTCAGGGAGCTTGTGTACCTTGTCACATGGAAAGCTGCTGGCCACATGCATTGTCTCTGATTGGCCAAATGGCCCTATAAGTTGAATGCTTGTTCTGCAATTAGATGAGTACTTGCTTTGGCTGGTCTCCCTGGTGCGTCTGATTGTCCTGCGCAGAGGGCTGGGAACAGGCGTTCAGTCAGCTCCAACTCTTCCTGACTTCCACTGTTAGGTGAATATGGGGGTGCCTCTTGAACCTGCTGGTTCAGGACGGACCATGACCCCCACAATGTGGTGAATTACATTTATTGATTTGTGTATGTTGAACCACCCTCATATCACTCAAATGGAACCAAATTGATCGTGATATACACTTAGTTTAATGTATTTTTGATTATCGTTTACTAATATTTTGTCAAGAATTTTTGTATGTGTTTTTATCAGGGATATTCATCTATAGTCTTCCTTCTTTGATGGGTTCTTATATTGTTTTGGTATCAGGATAACACTGACTTTATAGAATAAATTTGGAAGTACTTTACCTTTCTATTCCATGAAATAATTTGAGTAGAATTGGCATTAATTCTTCTTCAAAGATGTGTTAGCATTCAGTTGAGAATACATCTGGTCCTAGTGTTTTCTTTGTTGGAAAGGATATATATATATATAATTTTTTTCTAATTAGTAATACTTGATAACAGAATGCACTTTCACACATTGTGCACAAATGGAGTACAACTTCTTTTCCCTCTGGTTTACATGGTGCAGTCATACCAGTAGTGTAATCATATATGTATATAGGGTAATAATATCTGTCTCATTTCACTATCCTCCCTATCTTCACACTCCCTCCCCTCCCCTTCCTTTACTCTCCTCTGCATAATCCAAAGTCCCTTCACTCTTTCCTATCCTCCCATTATGGATCAGCATCTGCTTATCAGAGGAAACATTCAGCTTTTTGTGTGTGTGTGTGTGTGATACTGGAGATTGAACTCAGGGGCACTCAACCACTGAGCCACATCCCCAGCCCTATTTTATATTTTATGTAGAGATAAGGTCTCACTGAGTTGCTTAGTGCCTCGCCTTTGCTGAGGCTGGCTTTGAAATTGAGATTCTCCTATCTCACCCTCCCTAAGTGCTGGGATTACAGGCTTGCGCCACCGTGCTTGGCTAACATTTAGCTTTTTGAGGGAGTGGGTTTATTTTGCTTAGCATGATATTCTCCAGCTCCATCCATCTACCTGCAAATGCCATAATTATTTAAGGCTGAATAATATTCTATTGTATATATGTACCACATTTTCTTTATCCATTTATCTGTTGAGGGGAATATAGGTTGGTTCCACAGTTTAGCTATTGCTAATTGAGCTGCTATAAATATTAATGTGGCCACATCACTGTAGTATGTGGATTTAAGTCCTTTGGGTATAAATTGAGCATAGCTGACTCAAATGTTGGTTCCATTCCAAGTTTTCTGAGGTATCTCAATACTGTTTTATTGGAGAGGTTTTTATGACTGTTTTCCTCTTATTGCTTGTTATTGATATGTTTAGGTTTTCCATATCCTCTTGATTAAATTATTGGGCCACAGGTGTCCAAAAATGTATTCATTTTGTTCAGATCTTCCAATGTATTGGAAATATAGTTTTCAAAATAGTTCCTAATAATCCCCTGGATTTTAGTGATGTCTGTGAGGATAACTCCTTTTTTATTTTTAATTTTATTATTTTGTGTCTTTTTTACTCTTTTTTGATTAGTTTGACTGTGGGTTTATAAATTTTGTTTTATCTTCTCAAAAAAACCCACTCATAGCTATATTAATCTTTTCATTGTGGTTTATTCTCTATTTCATTAAATTTCAGGTCTTTTCTTAATTTTTTAAAATTCTGTTGGTTTTGGAGTTTGTTTTTTCCCCTTTTTTAGAAACTTGAGATGCATTTTTAGATTATTTATTTATAATTTTTACTTTATGTATATTGGTTCCCATAGCTGTAAATTTTCCTTTTGGAACTGTCTTCATGGTTTTGCAGAGATTTTGGCATGTTGAATCTCAATTGATTCTAGAAAAGTATAAATTTCTCTGTTGAATTATTCTACCACCTATTCACTGTTAAAAAGTATATTGTTCAATTTACATGTGTTTATTGAGTTTTATTAGCTTTTGTTTACTGTTTATGTCTTTTTTTCTCTATAACTGATAAAATGCATGGAAATATGTTTATTTTTTGTTGACTAAGATTTGCCTCTAATTTTATTCTTTATAATTGGTAAAGTGAATGGAAATATGTTTATTTTGTATTGGCTAAAATTTGCCTTCTTGTTAATATGATATTATATTTACAGATATGAATTCTAGGTATATTTTAGATGGAAAAAATAGGGATATCTAGGATATTTGTACTGACAAAACAGTTAAAGAGCTATACATTCACAAATTTGAATCATGGTGTATGAGGTGGGAAGAGTGTAGCTGCCAGGAATTGGCAAAGATAAATCTGAACTTTCAGTACAATTATTAACCATAATGTAGTTTGTATGTTTTTTAAATGCTATCAACATTTGTATTTATTTTTTGATAATATTAGTATATGCTTCCTCTCCCATTGCTGCTAATTTGATTGAGTGTGTGTGTGTGTGTGTGTGTGTGTGTGTGTATTTAATTCCTTAATTGAGCCAGTTTCTTGTTGAACCACCTTAAACAGGAAAAATTGAAATGTTAAATGTAGCCAATGCTCTTTAGAGTTTTATTATTTGCATCTAAAGGTACTGTGGATTTTCTCAAAATAAGATTTTCTTTGGGAGTTTCAATATGATTGAATAGAAGAGATCACTCTCTGATTGCTCCATGACATGAAACCAAGAAAACAGACAAACAGCTTCTCCATAAGGTCAGTGAAAAAAAAAAAAAAAAGAATATCTTTACTGGAATTTAAAATTGGACATTCAAAGCAGGTCAGGGACATAAGAGGTTGGATATAATAAAATAATAATAAAAAATTCCCCAGCTGCACAGCTGCAGCCAGGCCAGAAGCACCAACCAGAGAGGGCCCTCCATGAGCATAGGTAAGGGATAAGGGAATTAGAGGAACTCACATTTTTGGGAGACTCAAGGCATGTCTGGATATAATTAAAGCAATTAGAGATCAAGAATGTTGCCTGACAAACCTGAAAGACACACTGCACAATACTTTTGTGCACAGAAAGAAGTCACCATCTCTCCAGGAGGCATGCAGAGGACAAAGGAAGAAAACATTTTGCAGCAGTGGTGTGGGAACCCACAGCTGAGGGAGCCAATTCCTGGCAAATATAAGTTTTGCCTGAAATACAGGCCCAGGAAATACATACTGCAAGACACAGAGTGTGCTTAAGTGAACAGGAAAAAATCAAATGTGGTAAGAGGTTTACTCAAGGAAAAACTTGTCATAGAAACTCACGAAGCTCTACCCCTTCCCCATCAATCTGGCTGTTTGCAGGACTGACTGGGAGAAATACATCTGGCCAGGAATTCAGAAATGTGGGAGCAGAAGAGATTACTTGGAGACTAAACCCATGCTCAGGAACCATGGGGTCTGCAGGTGACATAAGGGATGAATAATTGGCTCATCCACCACACAAGTGGAACCCAGGGGAGATTGCTGGAGTACAGTCTTCTAGCATGGTCTAGCAAGTACTAGGCATTAGGTATGCTGATTCAAAATCTCTAGACCAATGGGCACTTAGTGAAGAGCCTGGAGCCCACCTGAGCCTAAGCTCTGCCTCCAGGAATTCCACCTATGGGATTAACTCTCTCATTTCAGCAATCCAGAACATGGAGCATTATGCTATAAATGACCCCTCCTAAAACTGCTGAGAGGCAAAGCTGAGAATTTTTTGAACTGAAGTGGAAAGAATTCTTTAACTTTTCATCAAGATTTTTTTCTCTCTCTTTTTTAAAAATTTCTTTTATATGTTTAATTGTGACCTTAGTCATACATGGACATTTATACTTATTCATATTTGTATTCTTTCATTTCTAATATTTTTGGAGCCAGTTATTTTGTGCATTTTTTTGTGAACTAGGATGTTTAATTAGTATATTTTCACTTTGTTTTGCATTATTTTATTTTTGTTTTTAATTTTTAGAATTTCTTACTTCATATATATATTTCTCCTATATGTTTTCTTTTATTCTCTTTACTTCCACTAACAGCCAATCTCCATTCCTCTCTCTTTCACTCTTCCTTTAATTTTTTACTTCTATATTTTTCCTTCTCTCTCATAGTCATCACATCCTATATTGCTTCTGTTTTCTCCCTGTCCAAAATTTGAAATTTTAAACCATTTTACAAACTTGATGTTTTATTATAGGCAATAACTGATCATATGATTTCTATTTATTGTGATAATAGTATTGACATCATAGTAGGAGCTATTTAGTTTAATGTTGTATATTGTTTGTAAATGTTATAGTTATTATTTGTATACCCCTAAAGAGTGAGGGTTTGGAAATCTTCAGGGCACCATAAGTCCTCAGGGTAGAAACTCCACTGCCTCAGATCCATACTGTTAGATGGATAAACACAAAAACCATAAAAAAGCAAGGGAACAAATTACCCCACAATAAAACAAGATACTTCAATAGCAGAATCTACCAACACCACAGTGGAAAAAATGTCACAGAAGGAGCTTAGAATATACATACTAAAACTTATGTGAAAAGTAAAGGTAATGTAAGAGAACAAGTACAGGTAGCAAAAGATCACTTCAATAAAGAGATAGAGATTCTGAAAAAATAAATATAGAAATTCTTGAAATGAAAGAATCAAGTAAGGAATCAATTAACCAAATTGAAAATTCAATGGAAAGCATCACCAACAGACTAGTCCACTTTGAAGATAAAACCTCAGGCTATGAAGGCAAAATATATTATCTTAAAAATATAGTTGACCATGGAGAGAAGATCTTAAGAAACCATGAATAGAACTTCCAAGAATTATGAGATAATAGTAAAAGACCAAATTTAAAATTTATCAAGATAAATGAAGGTGCAGAGATATAAACCAAAAGAATGTATGATATTTTCAATGCAATAATGTCAGTGTATTTCCCAAATGTAAAGAATGAAATGGAAAATCAAATACAAGAAGCATACAGGACCCCAAAGGTATAAAATAACAACAGATCCATTCCAAATTTGATTTTAATTATTTTATGTCTTCTATTGCTTTAGAAGTAGCATTACAATAAAAACATCTAACAAACAGAAAAAGTATAGAATTTTAAAAGGCTGCATGAGAAAATTATCAGATTACATATAGCGGGGAAACAACTCAGATCCCAGCTGATTTCTTAACCAAGACCCACAAACCTAGAAGGTTTTGGAATAACATATACAAAGCAATGAAATAAAATGAATGCTCAAAAACAA
Organism: Geosciurus inauris; assembly: GCA_004024805.1. Taxonomy (NCBI): domain Eukaryota; kingdom Metazoa; phylum Chordata; class Mammalia; order Rodentia; family Sciuridae; genus Geosciurus; species Geosciurus inauris. Next base: position 182,051 of record PVHX01001422.1, read on the forward strand.
ATTCTAAATCCAGCAAAACTAAGCTTCAGATTTGAAGATGAAATAGAAGCCTTCCATGATAAACAGAATTTAAAATAATTTATAACTAGATAGACTGCACTCTAGAACATTGTCAAAGAAGTATTCCATGAAGATAAATTAAAAAAAGTGAAAACCAGCAAAGGGAGAGACCACACTAAAGAAATAGTCAATCTAAGGAGACACTAATTCCAATTAAAATCTAGAAACAAACCAAAATGGCCAGGAATAGAAATCATATCTCAGTAATAACCTTGAATTCTAATGGGTTAAACTCATCAATCAAAAGACATACACTAGAATTAGGATTAATAAACAAGCCCCAACAATATGCTGTCTCAAAAAGACTCACTTCAGGGCTGGGGTTGTGGCTCAGTGGTAGAGCATTTGCCTAGAATGTGTGAGGCATGGGGTTTGATCTTCAACACCACAAAAAATTAAAGTCTATCAACAACTAAAAAATATTTTTAAACAACTCATCTCATAAGCAAAGACTGAAGGTAATAGAGATGGAAAATAACCTATCACTCACATGGATCACATAGACATGCAGGGGGTTCAATGGGGCATCTTAGTAGATTAAATAAACCCTTCTCAATTTCAAGAACCATATAGAACATAATACATTAATACTGAATGATTTTAACATGCCTCTCTTGTCACTAGATAGATCTGCCAAACAAAAACTAAACAAAGAAACTATAGAGCTAAATAATACAATCAATAATTTGGACTTAACAGATACATATAGAATATTTCACCATCAATGAACATCAGCAGTATACAGATCCTTCTCTAAAATCAACCCTATCTTATGCCACAAAACAATAATTAGCAAATACAAAAAAAGAAGAAAAATTTCTGCTTTCTATCAAAGAATAATTGAATGAAATTAAAAACCAACAATAGAATAAAATGGAAGCTACTCTAACATCTGGACAATAAATAATACACTATTGAATGACAAATGGATAGCAGAAGAAATCAGGAATAAAATTTAAAATACTTGGAGGTAAATGAGAACACTAATAAAAATAGCAAAGTCTCTGGGAAAGTAGGAAGGCAGTGCTAAAAGGCAGGTTCATTGCACTGAGCTCACTCATTAAAATAATAGATAGTCAATAAATAAATTACTTAACATTACATCTCAAAACCCAGGAAAGTAAGAACAAATCAACACCAAAAAGCAGAAGAGAGAAAATAATTAAAATCAACTAAAATAAATCAAACTCAAACAACAACAAAAAATTCAAAAAAATGACAAAACAATAAGTTGGTCCTTTGAAAAATAAATAAAATTAATAAATCCTTAGCCATATTAATGAATAGAGAAAAAAACTCAAATCACTAAAATGAATGATAAAAAAGGAAATTGTGACAGATGCTACAGAAATACTGAATACAGTACTGCAATACAGAAGATAATCAGAAATTATTTTGAAAATTTATACTCTAATAAAATAGAAATTCCTGAAGACCTTGACAAATTTCTAGAGATATATGGCCTACTCAAACTGAATCAAGAGGACATGTACAATTTAAACAAATCAGTTTTAAGCAATGAAATTGAAAACACCATCAAAAGGCTACCAACGAAGGAAACCACAGACTCAGAGGGATTCTCAGTTGAATTCTACCAGACCTTCAAAGAATAGTTAATACCAATCCTCCTCAAATTAATCTATGACATAGAAAAGGAGGAAATTCTCCCAAATTCATTTTGTGAACAGAGTATCACCCTGATACCAAAACCAAACAAAGACACATCAAGGAAAGAAAACTTCAGACCAATATCCCTGATGAATATAGATGCAAATATTCTTAATAAAATTTTGACAAATTGTAGGAGCACTTTCCATAACTTCAACCCCTCCCTTCCATCTATCCCCATTCTATGCTAATAGACTATGCTCTTGCCAGCATGCACCCCTTTGTTTGTGACCTTTGGATCTGATTGGTCCAAGAGTGTATTTAAATTTGTATACTTTCTGGAATAAACGATGTTGTCTGCTTCTTGCTCTGATGTTCCTGCTTCTCACTCTGGGTGTTTCTGCCTCTCACTGGGGCAGAGCAGATTTTTACCTATATCCCGGGGCCTGGGGAGATTGGCTCTGCAAATTGTCATCACCGGCCAGAGAGACCCCATATCATCTTCCCCGGGAACCCCTTCTTTTTCCTCATTTCTCTGAACCCCAACTCATCGGAAAGGCCCATGTGGCTCCATCACCCCCCCTTTTAAGCCATAACAAATCACATACAAAAACATACTAAAAAGATAGCGCACCACAATCAAATGAGATTTATTCCAGGGATGCAAGTTTGTTTTAACATATGGAAATCAATAAATGTAATTCATCACATCAATAGACTTAAAGACAGAATTATATGATTATCTCAATAAATGCAGAAAAAGCATTTAACAAAATATAACATCTCTTCATGTTCAAACACTAAAAAATACTAGGGATAATAGGAACATACCTCAACATTGTAAAAGTTATATATGCTAAATTGAAAGCCAACATTATTCTAAATGGAGAAAAATTGGAAATATTCCATATGAGAACTGGAACAAGACAAAGATATCCTCTTTCACTATTTTTATTCAATCTCATCCCTGAAACTCTAGCCAGAGAAATTAGCAGAAAGTAAAGAGATATAAATAGGAAAAGAAGAACTCAAACTATCACTATTTGCTGATGATATGATTCTATATTTAGAAGTCTCAAAAAATTCTACCAGAAAATTTCTAGAACTCATTAATGAATTCAGTGAAGTAGCAGGATATAAAATTAACACCCATAAATCAAACATGTGTCCCTATACATCAGTGATGAATCCACTGAAAGAGAAATTAGGAAAACTACTCCATTCATAATAGCCTCAAAATAAAAATAAAATAACTGGGAATCAATCTAACAAAATATGTGAGATACTTCTACAATGAAAACTACAGAATACTAAAAAAAAAAAATTGAAGGATACATTAGAAGAGGGAAAGGTTTCCCATGCTCTTGGATAGGGAGAATAAACATTGTCAAAATGGCCATACTACCAAAAACATTACACAGATTTAATGAAATTCCTATTAAAATCCCAATGACATTCCTCATTTAACTAGAAAAAGTAATCATCAAATTCATTTTGAAAAATAAGAGACCCAGAATAGCCAAACCAATTCTTAGCAAGAAGAGTGAAGCAGGAGGCATCACAATACCAGATCTTAAATTATACTATAGAATTACAGTAACAAAAACAACAAAGTCAGCTGGGCATGGTGGCACAAGCCTGTAATCCCAGCACGTAGGGAGGTTGAGACAGGAAAATCGTGAGTTCAAAGTCAATCTCAGCAACAGTGAGGTGCTAAGCAACTCAATGAGACTCTGTCTCTACATAAAACACAAAATAGGGCTAGGGATGTGGCTCAGTAGTTGAGCGTCCCTGAATTCAATCTCCAGTACCCCAACAAAAACAGTCCTAGAACTAAAACAGATATATAGACCAAAGGCACAGAAGAGAAGACACAGAGACAAATTCACATAAATGCAGTTATCTCATATTAGACAAAGGCACCAGAAACATATATTAGAGAAAACATAGCCTCTTCAACGAATGGTGCTGGGAAAACTTGAAATCCTTATGTAGCAAAATGAAATTAAACCTCTGTCTCTCACCCTACACAAAACGAAACTCAAAGTGGATTACAGATTTAGGCACTATAACAGAGATCCTGTGCCTAACAGAAGAAAATGCTGCTCCATATCTCCACCATGTCAGCTTAGGAACTGACTTCCTTAACCAGACTCCTACAGAACAAGAAGTAAAATCAATAATCAATAAATGTAATGGAATCAAACTAAAAATCTTCCTGATAGAAAAGGAAACATATAAGATCATGAAAAAAGCACCTACAGAATGGTAGAAAATCTTTACCACCTGCAACTCAGATAGATCATTTATTTGTAGGATATATAAAGAACTCAAAATACTTACACTAAAACATCAAATAATCCAATCAATAAATGGACTAAACTGGACAGACACTTCATAGGACAAGAAATACAATCAATCAACAAATACATGAAAAAATGTTCAACATCTCTAGCAATTAGAGAAATGCAAATTAAAACTACAATGAGGCTATATCTCACTCCAGTCAGAATGGCAATTATCAAGAATACAAGCAACAATAAACGTTGGTGAGGTTATGGGGAAAATGGTATACTCATACATTGCTGGTGGGACTGCAAATTGGTAATACCACTCTGGAAAGCACTATGGAGATTCCTCAGAAAACTTAGAATGGAACCACTGTTTGATCCAATTATCCCACTCCTCACTTTACCCCCAAAGGAATTAAAATCAGTATACTACAGTGATGTAGCCATATCAATGTTTATTGCAGCTCAATTCACTATAGCTAAACTATAGAACCAACCTATGTACTCTACAACAGAAAAATCGATAAAGAAAATGTGATATATATACACAATGGAATATTACTCAGCTATAAAAATAATGAAATTATGATATCTGCCAGTAAATAAATGGAACTGGAGAATATCATGCTAAGTGAAATAAACCAATCCCAAACAATCAAATTTGAATATTCTCTCTGATATGTGGATGCTAATTCATGATAATGGGGGGAGATGATAGGGAAGAGTAGAGGTACTTTGAATTAGAGGAGACTGAAGGGAGGGGAGGGGGTAAAAGGGCAGGAAGGATAGTAGAATAAATTGGACATTATTTCCCTATGTGCATATAGGATTATACAACAAATATAACTCTATATCGCATAGACCAGAAGAATGAGAAGTTATACTTCATTTATGTATGATGTATTAAAATGTGTCCTACTTTCATGTGTAACTAATTTGAACAAATAAAAAAAAAAGATTTTCTTTAAAAGGATTTCATTATTAATTTTGCATGTTTGTCTCATTCTTTAGTTTGAGGGTGCCAAACCTCTCCTGGATCTGGAGACAAGCATAGATTGAAAGATTCAAAAAAATAACCATCTGTGATTCAAATGAAAATTTGTAAACCATCCGAAGTAGTAGATTAAAAAATAGGAAAAAAGCAAGGGAAACATATAGCATAAATGGTAACACAATGTTACCAGTGCAACATTTGATAGAAAAATTTATGTATCTGATACAATATTTAAATAAATTTTATAGTGTTTTTCAGAATTAATATTATGCCATGGAAGATTTCCTTGAAATCTTACCTCTGGATCATAATATTTTACCTAAAGTGTATTGGAATGAATAATCAAATATCCAAAGGACAGAGAAGCAGTCACAATTTTTATCAGAAATATGACTCCTGTTGTTGGCAACAAAGACATCCAGCTCGGGTCTCAATTGATTTATTTATTGGTTAAATGTTTTACACCATATTAAGTGATTAACAATTTGGAAAGTCATATCACTTATACATCCAACTGGCACACAGGAGATGTTTCAGAAGATAATTCTCAATTTTAGTAAAATATTGACACGGAAAGATATCTGTACGAAGTGGACTAATTATTATTTTTGCATAAAAATTTATATCAATTTGTACAATTAATATATTTTAATAAAAAGAAAACCCTCAAAGAGAATTTTGCCTAGTTGTGATGCATTTAAATTCTAACAATATGGAATTCACAATTACTAAATATTCCACAAATATTTCAATATGTGAATGTAAGTCAATGGGATATTTTATTTGTTTGTTTGCTTGTTTAAACCCAGGGACACTGTATCACTGAGCTACATCCCCAGCCATATACATAAAAGTATATATGTGTGGGGTGTGTGTGTGTGTGTGTGTGTGTGCACTTTTTTTTTTATTTTGGGTCAAGGCCTCATTAAATTGTTGAGGTTGGCTTTGAACTTATGATCCTCCTACCTCAGCCTCTGGAATCACTTGGATTACAGGCAGGGACCACCACACCCTGCATAATACACAAAATTTATGAACATTGAATGAGATGTGATTAAGGAAATAGACTGAATTTATTAAGTTTGTCAAGTATTATCATTCAAAAAGCTTTTTTTTCTGTCTGAAAACTCTCACTCTGGAGGAATTATATACTCAATTCACCTACATTCTCTTTTTAAATCAAAATGGCCATTATTGATATGTGCACCAAAGCTTCTCTAAGCTTCATTCCAAAAGCTATTATTGCTCAGCTGGATGATAATAGGGGTTTTCTACATCAAGTCCTATTAGAGACACTACACAGAAATAAGTTGTGTTCCTGACCTCAAATTTGATTCTGAAATTGATGCTAATTACTTCAAACATGCAGGAAAACAACATGAAAATTTCTGGTACATAAATAACAAGATTTTGTGGGGTTCACTGGGTAGGTATTCAAGATGATCCTCAAATAGTTTTAATGGAGAAAGGAGACTGGCTTGGGGTTTTATGGTAGTTGTGAGGTGGAACTAGGGTTAAAGTTTCTGGGCAGGAGTGCCCAGGATTTGAGAACTGAAACTTCAGCTGGGCATGGTGGTGCACACGTGTAATCCCAGCACTTTGGGAGGCTGAAACTGGAAAATCTCAAGTTCAAAGCAGCCTGGGCAATGGTGAGGCACTAAGCAACTCAGTCCCTGTCTCTACATAAAACACAAAATAGGGCTGGAGTTGTGGCTCAGTGGTGGAGTACCTCTCAGTTGTATCCCCGCTACCTGCTCCCCCCCCCAAAAAAAAAGAACTAAAACTTTCTACCACTACTAAATAAGGGAATGTACAGGTATTTACAGATATGGAGAATGAATTATTGTGGAGATTGAAACCTGTCTGTAATCAAATAGCAAATAAAGAGTCAAATGCTTTTATATGCTTTCTGTGTAATTGCAACAATTTGGCATAAGTAGTGTTAAACAGATTTACTGAAACTATTACAGGAAAAATAATTTTAAATGCCTATAATGGGAGATAGATGTGACTTTTTCCAAACAAAGTGAATATGTTTTCATCACATTTGAAGTTCACATTCAGTACAGATAATAAGTAGACGAAAATGTACAATGAAAGCTATGGGAGGTAAGATAATATATTATTGATTGGAATTGAATTTAGTGCTAATCCATAGAACACTGTTATTTTTGATAAACTGCATCAACTAAGGCTCAGTTTCCCATTTCTAATACCACAATAATCTCTTCATATCAGTTAACTTCACTATATTACTTTGAGCTTCACATATAAATAGGAAGCAATTTTTAAAATCCAGCATGTGGCACAAATAACAATGTTATTATCTATGTACATTTTAAATATATATCCTTACTTTTGTGTACTGATGAATTAATTTTCTCCACAAAATATTTGCTAGAACTACAAATAAGAACAAAGAATAATTTGTTCATTTTTGGTTATTCTTTATTTTGTTTTTCTTAAATATAACTAAATGAGAACATATGTGAAAATACAGTAATCAGAATTATACACAAAAACATTCATTCTACTGGAACAAGAAGTATGATTGAAGTCTAAAGGTAATTTTTAATGGACATTACATTTCAGTGCTCCAAGAAAACAAGTAGGTCTCAAATTGTATACTACTCTTATCTATAAATTCTTAAGGCAACCAACGCATTCTTGTTTATTAATTCTAACACTTAAAATGAAAGAGTTTCATAACTTGCTAAAATAAGAAAATTATGTTTACTAGTATCTTTTTGAGTAGCTGTAATTTTATATGCTTTAAAATATGTAGTCAGGCGCAGTGGTGCATGCCTGTAATCCCAGCAGCTCAGAGGCTGAGGCATAAGTATTGCAAGTTCAAAATGAGCTTCAGCAATCCAAAATATTCAACCAATGGTCCAGATTTGTTCAAATTAAGTTACAGTTCAGGAAAAGAAAGCTCCCATAGAACAATAACATCTATTTTCTTATAAGAATTCTTTATTTTGTTAAACCATGTTAATACACTCAAGTAAACAAAAACGTTTTGTTCTGAATTAGTGTCAATTTGTAGAATTGAAAAAGAGAAAACTATAATAACTGCTAGCAAATGTCAATGTCACATTGTTTCATGGCTAAAAGACGAAAGCACTTACTGGAAATGTTATGGTTAAAAAGGGCAATTTTAGATATTTTAAAGGCTGTATAGCTTGATGAGGCTCTATTATAATACTCATTCTTCTGAAATCATTCATTTTCAAAATACATTTGTACTTAAATAAAAAACTTGAATAATTATTAATTGCAATGCTTACAATACTATCATTAAATGCATTTTACTGTATATACATGGTATATACATGGTTACAGTACACATTGAATGCTATTGCAAAGTGCTGTCCACTACACATTCTATGAAAATATCTACTCATGGGGCTGGGTAATGTGGCTCAGTGGTAGAGCAGTTGCCTAGCATGTCTGAGGCACCAGGTTCAATTCTCAGCACCGCGTATAAATAAATAAAATGAAGATCCATTGACAACTGAAAAAATATTTTAAAAAAAGAAAACATCTACTCAACTGTTTAAATTGTTAAGTAAAAATAGTATTCAAATATTCACATTCATACACTCTATAGGCAGTATACGTGATCAAAGCAACTGAATTTCTGTTGCTAAGCATTTTGGTCTAGCTTTTGAAATTGATTTCCTCTGCAAGGAAGAAATGTGGAGTCTACTTGTAGAAAAATCTATGCCATGGGGACATTTTATAATGAATTGCATAGGGTTTTTTATTTGTTTGTTTGTTTAAGAAAGTACTTGTACTATTTTGAGAAATGGATATATAGTAGAATGGTTACCAGTAATTTGCTTTGTTGTAATTTCTAAAAAATAGCTTTCTATTTTTTAGAGAATAATTGATTCTTTAAAATAATATTCCCTTAACTGTAGGACTTATTTTATATAATTTTTCTTATTTCTTTTTAAAAACAGATGCTTAATTACCTTATAAAGCAGTGCACCCAATTAAAAAGCTATATTTTCAAATTTGCTAATTTTTAAAATAAGAGAAAATAAAGTACTAATTATAAATATATTTTGCATTTCTTATGATAAATATTGAAAGCCAGATATTCTGAATAATGTTTCTATATCTAATATAAATGCACACAGATGAAACTATGTCCTGTTTACATAAGCTTTATTTTATCATTATAATGTCAAAGAAATTGGAATTTAGTAAATTTTAAAGATTATGGGGGGTGGGGAGAAATGAACTTTGGATTGTGTAGAAGGGGTTGAGGGGAGGGCAGATGTGAGGATGGGCAGGACTGTGGAATAAGACGGACATTATTAACCTATATACATGTATGATTACACTACTGGTGTGACTCTGTACCACCGGAGGAAGGATAAGTTGTGCTCCATTTGTGTACAATATATCAAAATGCATTCTACTGTCATGCAAAACTAATTACAACAAATTTTAAAATTAAAAATAAATAAATGAAAAATTTTTAAAAGACTTCAACAGAAGGTTGAGGGTTAGCTTACTGGTGAAGTGCTTGTCCAACATGTTGTGTGGTTTTGATACTGAATTGTAGAAAATATTTTAAAAGACAAAAATAAATATGGACAATTAATTAAAATTAATTTTGTGTGTATATTATTTATTATTAATATGAAAAGGCTACACAAAGTGAAGAGGAAAATCAGGAGGAAAATTCAGATAGACTTTGAATTAAATGAAAATATTCAGATCTTAGGAAAATCAAACTATGATCTCTAGAACTATGAATATTACTTTACTTTTATTAGTTATCATCATTATGCAAACATTCACAATAATTTTCTAATCTCATGATGACATATTATGATATTTACCTGTGACAGTTTAAATACATTTGAAAATAGAAAACGACACAGGTATTTATCTACAAAATAGATTTGGCTAAGTTTCTTCTCGCCATTATTGTCTGTTCTTTTTTCCCTTTTCCTCTTACTATATTGTTTTATTTCTATTCTTTTTTATTAGCAATTTATTTTCATTCTTTATTTGTTCAATTCAGGTAAATTTTCAATTATAGTGTGTTTTCTTCAGGCCATATACAAAAATATGGGAATAGTATCTAAGATACATTTGCATGAGAAATATAATCACTGAAATTCATGCCCATAAAAACCTATGAATCATAGACTTCAAGGAGTTCTATCAATGTCATCTCTCCTTTCACGAGGATTCCAATTTCCTTTATAATTATCTGTCAAATTTTGAAATTATAAGAATCAAAATATTTTCTTCCATTAATAACCATAGGACTTTAGAAATCATATAAAAGCAGTTCATTGTAGATCAATTTAGTCTTTGTACCGATAAGAATAATTATGGTAGACAGTTTAAATGATCTACCCATAATGCTTTGGATCTACATTAACTTCTAACATCATGGTTAGAATTTGGAAAAAGACATGGTTAATTATGTGTTTTCTTAGATATTTTGAATAAAACTAATTAGGATTCATTTTCAAAAAATTTTGTGTATATGAGAAATTATTGTAAATTTTGTGTAAATGAAGAATTATTAATATCCTACCAAATAATAATAATTCTAAATGTTGCTTGTATCTATAGGAAAGGGATAGAAATTGTTATTTTTACTTCCGTTTCTTGTATATACAAAGCAATACTGCTGGTATATAAAGAAGATAAAAATTACATTCTCTGAAGATTTATAGTTTAAAATATTTTATTTAAGTATTATTATTTAGTTATTACCTTACTTGTTACTTTTGTTATTGCATATGGTTAGGGTAACTTTAAAAAACTATTATATAGTGATTGGATAATCTGTCACCTAAAAATTAAATTATAAATATAGTCTCTAAAAATTTGTATATGTTAGTGTATAAGACATAATATTATTTCTAATACATTTAAAAATACAAATGAAAAACTATTGGGACATCTTTATTTTAATTCCTCAAGGAAACATAGTTGACACATAGCTTTTTTCTTTTACCACCCATTTCATATTCCCCTTGCCTTAATATATATGCTCTGCCTATTCAATTTATTTATCAAATTGATTCAGAATCATGCTAATTGACCCTAATTGATGAAGATCAATTTCTACAGCCAGTAGAGCAACTCCCTTATGCAACTTTTGTTATGGAGCATGAGGAACCCAAAAATGCCTCATGGAGGTCTAACTTTTAATTTGAATGGACCCACTCTTTTGGTCCCTACTTGCAGCATTTCCACCTTGGGATAATGACATTCAAATCAATAATATCAAGGTTTCCAGTAAAAGAAGTAGAAATTGTGCCAGTAGGTCCTTAGGTGTATTAGTAAGAGGGAAAGAAATTCTAGAAAGATGCTAGCAAAACTTTTTAACACTACCGCCCACAAAACAAGTAGTGAAAATATTTAAAAAGTAGGATATCAATACTCTGTGAGTTTTCTTAAGGGAATAGATCATATGTAAAAATATTAATTCAAGAAAATCTACTAAAATGTGGTAACAAAACAGTGTTAAGTTTCATGCCTTGTTCAGCAGTCAATTCGCTAAGGGTACTTTTAATTTTTTTTTTTTTAAGTAAAACAGTGTAGACTGATTCTGAACCTACTTTTATCAATTCTCTCACACAGCAGCATTGCTTATGGTGACAATAAAAATAAAAAATGAAATTTGCAAAGCATTAATCAAAGTTATCACAATTGTGTTGAAGGAGCTAAACTGTTATTCTGAGGAATTAATTACTTATGTTAAAGGTCCTTGACAGATAACAGGTATCAGAGCACTCTGCCCTTTGTGCTGTTTCTTAAAAATAGGGAGTAAAAATCCAGAGAGAGGTATTATTCCTGTACTGGAAAGAAAGACAATATCCTTCTTTTCAGGATAAGAAGTTGACATAGAATATTCATCTTATTCTGTAGAATAACTTACCTTTAAACCTTCCCACACAATTAGACAGCTTAATCAGACCTTATTAAGATCTAATTTAATACATATGTAACTGACACTAACTTCTGCCTTGCTCTTTATTTCCTTATGACCCATGAAACTTCTATTAAATAAATGTATATGCTTTTCTCTTGCTAATCTATGTCATTTCATTTTAATTCTTGTACCCAGCTGAGACCTTAAAATGATGAAGGTGGAGTTCATCTGTCCCTGCAGTATATACAGAAAGACAAAATAAAAAAAAAAATTACACTTGCAGAAAGTTTGAATTTTTTTTAGTAATTGCCCCTAAATTATTTATTGCTCCTTATACATTAATGTAAAATACATTTTTGTAAATGATATGCTAAATATACAAAATTTATAATGCCTTATAACAGGTGACTTTTTAAAATTTAGAAAGAAATCAGAAAATTTAAAGAGCTTGTCTACTTCTAACTCAACTGTACACATTAGTGTTACGTTTTTATTAAGACAGTGAGCTAATAGAGCAATAAGCATTATTTTATTAATATTATGAAAATACATCAATAACAATACTAATAATTGAACTCTGAAAAACAGAACAGAAAATGCAACATTTACTTTTTTTCAAATTATGGGCTACAAATCCCATGTTGTTTCTTCTATTAAGATATATCTGTGTGTTTACATGATTTTAAAATGCTTATTAGTCACAAGGGAATAGTGGCAAAATATTTTGACAATATTTTATATAAATACAACAGATTAGCTTACTAAATGTATTAAAAGGTGTCCAGATATATTGTCTGTGTTTAAGTTGTAATAAAATCTTTAAGAACATAGGTTTTCACAAAGATGGATTTGGAAATCTTCCTTACAAATAAATTGTGTATATGTTCAGAAGACAAATCAAATATGTCACAGCACATTCCATTTTCTCACACAACATTTCAGACTTGAATACACTGCCAATTATTCTTGGAAGAGGTAAAGACTCACCAACACAAAACTCACTGCTAGCTGGTCAAGTTTCTCCATAAAGAGTCTCAGTGTGAATTCACACTACTATCAAAATCTGTGAAGCATGGCTTTGGAAAATAATCTTGAAAACTGAAAGTTATGTCACACAGAACAAGGAAAGTGATAATGTTTTTCAAACAGAAATATTTGGGAAATTACGGCATTTTTAATACATCTAATAAATACGTTATATGTACATATATGTAATATGTATATATATGTACATATAACGATCAGAGTAACAATGAAATTTGTTATATAAAAATTCTATTAAAATTTAATTCTCATTGTTTAATATTTTTTCATACCCTAATGCATACCTACATGCAGCATCATATATTAGCTCATTTTGCTATTGCCCATCTTTATATTTCCTGAATTTAATAGTTTAAGATTCTTAAATATACCATATTTAAGTTGGCTTACTTAAAAAATACTGTCATATTTGGGATTTTAGGTGACTGTCATAGACATATTAAAAAAGTGTCAATGATCCAATCCTCAATCAACACAACATACTGAAAAAAGTTTTACAATTTTTCATAAAATCAAGATATTCAAATTGGTTAGCCAGTAACTTATTTTGTGTTCTGACAATAATGGCACGTTTATATCCACTGCCAAATTTATATTCTATCATTGCTCACTTGGGTGTTTATAATAAAGATCCCATTTTTGTCCATCTACTTCAACACTGCTGTCATTCAAGATTTGTGGAGTTGGTAAATATGTAAATATCAGAAATAGTGTACCTTCATTTCTTGTTTCTGCTACAACATGAGCTTGGAACCTGTCACTTCCAAACTAATAGCAAAAGAGATACTGATCAAAGTAAAAATGAACAATTCTTCCTATATTCACCAGATAACTGAGGTAGTAGGTAAGTTGATGCCCCGAAAACCAGAAAATGATGGATCTAGAGAATCATCGCATAGCTCAGATAGAGATTGTTAGGGTCAATAACTCAAAGTAAAAAAAAAAAAATACACTTGCACAGTAGTACATATTATATTCAAACTGCAGGAAACTAAGACTAACTATTGAAAGAAGCCAGAGAAAAGCAGAAAAAATAACTTACCCATAGAGAAATAAGGCTAATAATTACTAGAATTATATTTAGAAATATTTTGAGAAAGAATAACTGGAGTAAATTATGCTTCTAAAAAATAACACCCAACCACCTAATGTTCTGTGTTCTGTTTCCATTGAACTTACTCTTCAAATGTGAAGGAAAAAGATTTCCTCAGACAACAAAATGATTGAAGGAATGTGTTGCTAGGATATCTGCCCTATAAGAAATATTTAAAGAATTTTTTATTGAAAAAGCAAACCTATGTCTGAAATGAGAATTGACACAAAGAAAGCAGAACATCAGCATGATTAGAACTTATCCATAAGTGAGATGAATGATGAGAGTTGTATAAGGGGAAGAAGTGAAGAACTGAGAATTGGTGATTTTAAACTACCTTTACTACCTGTGAAGTAATATGATAATGATGAGGGGTAACTTTAAATGCAGTTATTTATTGAAAATTGTAGCACAATCAGGAAAGTGTTTTTAAAAGAAGCATAATTGATGCAGTATGGAAGGAGATGAACTGAAATGAGAAAATAATTGAAACCAGAGGGGAAAAATAAAGAAGAAAAAGAGAAAATAAAAAAAGTAATGAATAGGAGAAAGTGACAAGCATGGTAGACCGTAACTTCATAAATAAGCAATCACTTTAAAAATGAATGATCTAAATTTACAAATCAAAAGACAGATACTGAGAATGTGCAAAAAAGCAAGACCCAAGTATATGTTATATTCAAATCTCCCTCTCCAAATATGAAGACAAAGACAAAGATTAATTAGAAGAGAAGTAAAGGAGAAATATAGACCCTTCTAATTCTAGCCATAATGCAGCTGGCTTAGCAATATTAGTTTCAGAAATAAAGAAATTGTAATGGATAAAGATATTAATAATTTAAAGGGCCAACTGTCAAGGACATAAAAATTCCTAATGCAATGGAGTCTGAAAATATATGAGATAAGAACTGATAGAACTTGGCTATAAGCTCTCCAATCTATATGTTGAAGACCTAACTCCTAACACCTCAAAATGTGACTATATTTGCAGATGGCATCTTTAAAGCAATATGTTTATGTTTTAAAAAAAAAAAAAAAGGTCATAAGGGTAGGCACTAATCCGAAATGAGTTGTGTCATCATAAGAAGGGATCAGGGGGCTGGAGTGGTAGCTCAGCAGTAGAGTGCTTGCCTGGCACACATGAGGCACTAAGTTCCATCCACAACATAAAAATAAAATTAAGGTATTGTGTCCACCTACAACTAAAAAACTATATTAAGAGAGAGAGAGAGAGAGAGAAAGAGAGATCAGGACACAGAGGGAAGACCATGAAACAGCATCAGGTAAAGACATCCAGCTGCAAGCCAAAGAGAGACAAGCCTCAGAAGAGATTTATCCTGCCAATACCTGCATTTCAGATCACCTCCAGAACTGTGAGAAAATGAATTTCTGTCTTTTTTTTTGGTACCGGGGATTGAACTCAGGGGTACTCGACCACTGAGCCACATCCCCAGCCCTATTTTGTGTTTTATGTAGAGACAGTCTCACTGAGTTGCTTAGCGCCTCACCCTTGCTGAGGCTGGCTTTGAACTTGCAATTCTCCTGTCTCAGCCTCCCAAAGTGCTGGGATTACAGGCATGAGTGACTGCGCCTGGCTGAATTTCTCCCTTTTCAGCCACGAGTTTGTGGTATGTTTTTTATGACAGTCCTAGTAAACTTAATCAGATGGCAAGGAGAGATAAGCAAATCCACTATTAGTATTGGAGACGTCAATGCCCCTCTTTTAGAATTTGACAGATTCCATACACAGAAAATCAGTAAGTTGAGCTGACTAGCACCATCAATTAACTGTATGTGATAGACATTTATTAAATATTTTATCCTACAAGAGGAGAGCACATAATTCTTATCAAGATCACACAGAACAGTCATTAATATAGACCATGTTTGGGGCTAAAACACATCTTAAATTTAAAACTGTAGTATTCACACAAAGAGTATGATCAGATCACAATGGAATTAAATTAGAAAACAATAATAAAAAAATCATTGGAAAATGTCAAGATATTTGAAGATTAATCAACACATGTATAAATAATCCATGTGTAAGATGACTTTCAAGAGAAAGTAAAAACAAATAGCCAGTTTTACGTCAAAATTACCAATTTTTCCAAGAATGGTATGGATAATCTACATAATATAGTGTACCCTCAGTTTCTGTAGTTGACAAATAGAGATGACAACTTGCTTTTAGGTTTGATGAGATAGTAAAAAGTATTTACATTAGGCATGAGTTACAGTTTTAGTTCATTATAATAGACCATCAATGGAGCTCTTATTAATGTAGTACCCAAAACATATTGTTACTTATTCTTCCATGGTACTCTATCTTTGTAAAAGCCTATAAACTGTTTGAGTAAAAACACTGATATTTGTTAATTTTATAATTATAGTAAGTAATATAGCAATTGACAATGGTAGGTATTTAATAAATATCAAAAGGATATTTAATGAATAAACTAATAAATACATTTCTTAGATCTGAAGTTTCTTAAAAATGTGAAACATTTTTAAATAGCATTGAAATCTTTATTAAGGACCACAACATGGCAATATAAAAAAAATACTGTCTAAATCTGACCATTCCATCAATGGGAGATACAGCAATGAATAAAACACTAAAGAACTCTTGCCCCCATGAATGTTACATTTTCCTTTGTAGAGAAATACACAACAGATAAGTACTTGTTAATGAAATCAAATTTGGTGATGTCAAATGTTATGAAAATACTAATACCTAAGAAAATTTTTGCCTGATACTTGTCCCAAAATCTGTATTAGATGTCATGAAATATATGACTTTTCATTTTATTCCTTATCAGAATTTCAACATTTTGTGTAATTTTATAATAATGTCCATCTCACTTATCAGACTTCAAACTCTGTGTGAATAGAAATCAATAATTCATGTTTTTGAATATTGTGTACTTATTTGTTAGTAGTGACATAAAGAAAAAAACTCAATATGTAATGAATTGATAATATGAGAATTGAAAGATATATTTAATCTCCAGCTCTGTAAGTTTAAACTCATTAATGAAGGATTGCAAATGATAGAACAAACACTAATAAAAATTAAGCAATATCTTCAAAACGTTTGCATGATAAAACTCACAAGAAAATCTAGTTCCTTTTTTTTCTCATATCATGCAGATTCACCATCTTAAATAAATATCAACTTTTATATCAATTTATAGATAATTAAGTGTATATTATAGTTAAAATAGTAAAATAATTATGATGATGGTGATGATTATGATTATGATGATGGTGAAATGCATTAAAAGTCCCTTTTTCAGGAGTATAACATACTATCAGCATTCTCCCTAAAGGGGTTACTATCATGAGGAATTTCTAAAATTTATTCTGCTGAATATTAATCCTCATATGTCAATAAATTAGTAGGAAGGTGTGGTTTCCATTTGTCAAAATATCGACACATTGAAATTAGACTGTAATTCAGGACTGTTTTGGTAAATCATGAAATGGTCACCTAATTCATACACATTAAAATAGATTTGAAAATATTTATTTAGAAAAGAAAGTTTTAGTCCCCCAAAATAATGGTGAAAAACACTTTCACTTTACAAGTGCTAAATTAAGTTTGCTTCAATTTTCATAAAATATTGGTGGTAAAATATGCTGACAATTTTAGGCACATAAACCTTAGTTAGGTAACAAGCATGCTTGTTATGCTCCTTTGTTCTGCCTGTTTGCCATTCTCTTCATTTTTCTCCTTAAGTCTATTTTTTTCTCAGATCTTTGCAGGTTATGATTTTTACATATGAAAAATGCAAGGAGATGAATATATTTACTATTTCACTTGACTGGAAGCAAGTAGAGGGCTAAAAAATAAAACAGAGAATCAGAATATTTGAGGAAGAGTTCTAAATGTGGTCAGTCATTTGTCAAACAGAAGTGGTGTTTGGAAAGGTTAAAATGACTTGACCATGTCTGTTATCCTTCTTTGTTTACATCTTTTATTCCCTCTCCAGTTCTCCAGAGCTCTTAGATTGTCTTTGAGTTGTTCTTCAAAAATACACTTCATGTCATGCCCTAGTGATATATTTCTCTTATTCATCATGATGTATTTGTGCTGCTTCACATTACTTTGACCTGATTGAATAATGTAACTTTGTAAAACTAAACAAATTACAGTTTTGCTTAACAATCATGGTATCCAAAATTTTTAATTATAATATTCAGGTTTTCTAAAATGAATAATACAAATTAGATTAGGCTTGCTATGAAATAAATGATAAAATGAAAAGTTTTGGGGGAGATGTTTTCATATTTTGCACATTTTGCAGGTCATTCATTATCCTTCCACTTTTTCTAAGTAAATATCATCTTTACAAAATTTTTTCATGAGTTATCAAATCACAATTCTGGGTCAATAAGTAAGAATTATTCTCTAATAAGAAGAGAAATGTGTGTCGTGCAGAAAGAGTGAGGGAAGGAAGGATAGAAATATGAAGGAATGGTGGAATGAATCTAACCTAACTTTCCTATGTACATATATGAATATACCACAGTGAAACTCCCTTTCATGTATATCCACAAGGCACTAATTTAAAAACAGTATAAAAATGAAAAAAAAATTAGTACAGTAAAGGGAATAGGTGAGGGATAAGAGAAGAGAAAGGGGAAATACTGATACTGAAATTGAGCAAAATATATTCATGCTTGTATAATAATTATGTCAAACTAAAACCTAATATTATGTACAACTGAAATGAACTAATAATAATAGAAACCTCAAAAGAAATACATTAGCTGTTAAGTACATTTATAATGATTAATATATTAAAATGATTGAACATTAAAAAGTTAACCAATACTTTGATGTACACCCATTTCTAAAAAGATCAGTGGCAACAGGATGAGAGTAACATTAGTGATTCTCTAGTTATGATTCACTTTCTTTGGGCAGGCGGGTGAGTGCTGTACTGAGGATTGAACCCCAGGGGTGCATTACTACTGAGCCACATAGCCAGCCCTATTTATTTTTTATATTGAGACAGAATAATACTTAATTGTTTATGGCCTTGCTAAGCAACTAAGGATGGCTATGATTTTATGATCCTTTTGACTCAGTCTCCCAGATAGCTGGGCTTAGAAGCATGCACTATACCAGGCTATGATTCACTTTTGTAGTTGTATTTGATACACATCTTAGCTGAAACCTATGACAGACACCTAGAAAATCTGGGATTATGTTACTAAAAATGAATAAGAACATTTTATGGCCAAGCAATTGAGGCTTTTTCTCCTGCATGCTACAGAAATCTCGGTATACTTTATATCCTTCCAATCTTTTAATACTAAAAATATAAGCAAGCAATACAAAAAACAAAAAGCAGTTATATTTATAATTTTCTTAGATGTTATTCACTTTTAGATAGTCCTATCCACATTTGAACAGTAGGAAACTAGAAATATCCCTGCCCATTTAACTAGACATGTCTGAAAACGTATAAAATTAATCAAAGGTTTTCATGAGTAAAGCAATTATAAACAGATGGTTTCTTAGATTGTAGTTCTGTGTTTCTCACAGATTGAGCAATGGTTGTTTCATTCATGCCTAAATAGAGGCTTGATCCTCTAAATTGTGAAATATCACATTCCATACATATTAATTAGATAGCACTTTTCTTTCTTTCACTCTCTTATCCTATTAAGCAAAGTTTTTGAATACATTTCAAATAAATACTGCATCCATTCTCCTATCTTCACTATTTTATTTAGTAATGACTCTGTAGTATTAACAATGTGTTACTCTTGCAAATGATTTTAATTAAATAATTAATTTATATTTACTGTGTCAAAGAATCCTTAAACACCATATAAAATGCAGATTAAAATAAAGGCACTGAAGGTATTTGATATATTTTAAATATATCCTATTCCTGGGTATATTTATTCAAAAGATTTAAAATTAGCATACTATAGTGACATAGCCACATCAATGTTCATAGCAGCACAATTCACAGTAGCTTAGCTATGAAACCAATGTAGGTACCTTTCAACAAATGAATGGATATGATACATGTGATATATATACACAATGGAGTATTACTCAGCCATAAAGAAGAATGACTGTATGACCTTTGCCAGTAAGTGGATAGAACTGGAGACTATCATGCTAAATGAAATAAGCCAGTCAAGTGTTTAATCTGATATCCGTAAGACAATCCAAAATAAAGGGGGGTGGATAACAAAAGAACAGGAAAAGGATCAGTGAGGAAGACAAACAGAAATCAAATAAAGGAAGGACAGACAAAATAGAGAAAAACAGTGGAATGAATCTGACCTAAATTTCCTATGTACATATATGAACATGCCACAGTGAATTTAACCATCATGTACACCCACAAGACACTAATTAAAAAAAAAAAAACCTACAAGTAAATAGCAGAAAGATCAATAGAGTTGAGGAGAACAAATTGGGAGAAAGAAGGAAAGGGAAAGTGGAAGTACTGGGGACTAAATTAGAACAAATTATATTGCTTTTATAATTATGACTAAATGAATCCTATTTTCATGTATAACTACAAAGAACTAACGAAGATAAATAAATGGTAAAAAAGACAAAATTTCATGACATTTAGATATATTGAAATTGAGGTGTTAGAAAAAGAAAAAATAAATACTTAGACCCAGCATTCAGAATTAAGCAACTAAATGAATGGTGATATCATCCATTATATACAGACAATACAAATCTGGTAACTAACTGAGGAATTTTATTTATCAATGATGAAAAATAGTCCACTAAAGCCTCTGATTCTTAGAGTTTTGGAATAGAGATGCAAATCCATTAATTCTCTTTGTCCATGTGATATGTTAACCTGTGGACTGAATAAGTTCATTTAGAGAAAAACTGCTGAAAAACAAAATTAGGGAGTCAAGAAACAAACACTGTAAAGAATCATTATGCAGAATTTGAAGGAAGGATCCATAATAATAAAAAAAAAAACCAAGAAGGAGATGAGTGACTATATTAATATCGTAGAAATCAAGAAAAGAAACTGGTTAACAACTAGCGAAGTGTTCGGCTCTGTCAAATTTTGCACTGCTGCAGGGCGCGGTGGCACAAGCCTGTAATCCCAGCACGTAGGGAGGCTGAGACAGGAGGATCATGAGTTCAAAGCCAGCTTCAGCAAGACGAGGCACTAAGCAACTCAGTGAGACCCTGTCTCTACATAAAACACAAAATAGGGCTGGGGATGTGGCTCAGTGGTCTAGTGCCACTGAGTTCAATCTCCAGTACCAAAAAAAAAACAAAACCAAAAACAAAAACAAAAAACCTGCTGCACTGCAACTGAATAAAATAATGAAATAAAAACATGTTTAAGCTGTTAGCAAGACTAAGAAGGCAGGAAGCTGGGGAAATTTTGTAAAATGAAAAATTCTAAACAGCATAAAGTTATAGAAAGAATGATTAAAAGTGACAAAATATATGGAACTGTAAGGTCATAAATTTGAAAATTAAATGAGATGGACAAATATCTGAGAAAATGCATGCTATTGCAGGTGGGTGAAGAGGTAAAAGGAAACTTGAATAGACTTACAAATATTCATGAAAACAAGTCAATTTTAGATTACTACCTCAAAGAAACTATAGGTAAGCTACTAAACTTTTAATAAGCTAAAAATTCCTCTTAGATGTGTTGTATATAAAGACAGAAAAAGAAACCAAAGTGCTCCACTTATTTGGGAAGTTGGTATAGCCATAATTTAAATATCAATCAAGAGCAAGAGAAGAAAATATGATTATAGGATTATTTTGTGCTTGAGTAGAAAATAAAAAAGAAAAGAAGAATTTCCTTATCCAAAGTTAATAATATATTTAAAATATCTATATAATGAGTATGCAACTTTCTGTCAGAATTTTAGGAGGATTCACCATCACAAAATAAGTAATTATTGATTTATTCCCCATATTGAGATTAAAAGAGAAAAGTCAAATAATTTTATATTAAAGAAAACATTGTCTATTTTAAAAGCATTTTTTGTTAATCACCTATTTATAATAAAAAATTCCATGAGAACTTTATAAGGACTATAAACTAAACATTTACACCAAACTCTTTGGAGATACTTCACTATGTTTTTTGTGCTCCTGCACATCTTGCTGTGTATTTTAAGATTTTAGGTTTTTAAAAATACTTTTTCCTTGAGATATTTTTGGATGTTGTGATTGCATCATACAATATTGTCTCTTTTTTTCTAGTCAGCACTTGCCACTAACTTATGTGTTCCCCCAATTCTTCATTCGTGTATGGTTAAGGCATCCCCTGTGCTTGGGTGTCATGAGGCTTTCTACATTGCATTATGAAAATAGGGGCTCATGGATTTAGTGGAAAAGTACAAATGCTCTGATTAGTTATTTTTCTTGAGGTACCTCTGATCCAAGAGTTATAGGTCCTATGAAACTGGTAAATTAGCTTGTTAGCTTGCAAGTAGGATAACAATCTTATGTCTTGTACAAGAGTAGACATCTTATCTTATTCAATAACAATAATTCAAGATCTGAAAAATTTAATTGAATAGGAAGAAATGATTTTACCATTAAAAAATATAAATAAGAGTATTATTATTTGGAGATACCCAAATCATCCACTAAGAATGCCTAACACATTAAAATAAATCATTTCAATCAAGAAAAATTAAATATATAATAAGGAACAAGTATTCACTGTAGACTCTGTAATCCTAACAAGATTATCTAAATGCTTTATAAAGTAACTTTCTAAATCAATTAAAAACCAAAAGCAATCTGAAAACAGTACTATAATGCCACATTAGTATTTTAAAAATGTAAATACTTTAGTTAATCTAAAATTAAAGAATAGAGCAGACTTATGCTAAAATGCATGTGGAAGAATTAAAAACTCATGAATAAAATATAAATTTCCTAAAAAGAATATTTTTCTACCTGATATACTTAGTAATTTCCATAGTAATAATCAACTATAAGTTATTGTACAGAAACATGGTCATTTGTAATTGATATATTATAAAGACACCACACATCAGTAAGAAAAAACAACTGTTCAGTATATGATAATTAAAAAATAATCTCACACTATAGACTAAACAAAGATGTGTCCTACTTTAAAATAGAAATGAAGGTGAACTCAAATGAGTTCAAAATTGAATAGGGATGGTCAATATTTAAACCTAAAAAATAAGTAAATAGTAAAAACACTATGATTTTAGAATTATGAAAGACTTTATAGATAATAAAATTTTATTTGCCATGTGTGTTTTAAAATTTTATATTTGTTGATTTCTTTGAAAATTATTGCTTAGATTTTTGGGGGGATACACATTCGCAGATTTACTGAAGATAACTGATATTTTTTAATGCTACTTTGTCTTACATAGGAAAATTAATCTACATGTAGTCAGGTACTTTCTGTGAAAATTAATTATTTTATAATATTATCTCCAAATATACTGTATTGTATAATTTGGTTTTATTCCTACAGAATATCTTTAAAAATGCAATATTGAGTGTAAAACTAGGAAAGAAATAAAATTCCAGCAGCATGCCATATTATTCAATTAAAACACGCTTACAGAAGAGTTGCATATCTATACAAGAATATTTAAAGCTAATAAAGTGGACAAATACAGACTTTTACAATACTGACTAGTTTCAAAATCAGACTGTTAGTTATAAAATCTTTGTTTCAGGACACATTGTTTAAAGTCTTTGTGCATTAGTTTTCTTACTTTTAAAATAATAATTATAATAATCCTTGACTTCTAGGCTTACCATAAAATAAAATTTTTTCTTAAAGAATTTATACAGTGTCTAGCCCATAACAAGTATTAATATTCTTATAATCCTTATTGTTGGCATTATTATTTGGAAAGTCACCATAAAGAATAACATAAAAATGATAAATCTGATGCTATCAATATTAAAAATGGATCATGTGATCAAATATAATAGCAAACAGTAACAGAAAAATTTTATTCTATGAAACTTATAAAATGAATGAGGCTTTTATAATTAAAACACAGGACCTCTTGCAACTCAATAACAAAATGAACACATTTCATTTCAGAGCATCATTATGATGTTTTCCTCAGCACGTTCATGTGATCAAAACAACCTTAGTCACTAAACTAGAAGACAGCAAGGTGTGAGGATAATACTTTGGATTGAAATACCAATCAAATGTAAGAACAGATATATGTTTGGCACTTTAAAAATGCAATATTGAGTATAAAACTAGGAAAGTAATAAAATTCCAGCAGCATGCCATTATGATTCAATTAAAACATGCTTACAGAAGAGTTGCAATTCTATACAAGAAAATTTAAAGCTAATAAAGTGGACAAATTCAGATTATAGTGGGTAAAGGGGGTAAAGAGTCTGGTCTAGTGATGAACATAGGCCACATTGTGAGGAATAAAAAGAATTGTTTTAGTACAATCTATACTAGAAGATAAGGTACAAGGGACAATATTGACTTAGAAAATGTGAAAATGATTGTTGAAATTGAAAAGAACAGTTCTAATGAAACGAAGGTGAAGCCAGGATGAAGTGGAATGATGAGTAAATAGTTTGTGAATACAGAGAGTACATGTTAACCTTGACCACTCTCCAGTGAGGACTGAGAAATAATGCAATGGATGGACATTAAAGTGTATCTAGCTGAAGATTTCTGTAATTGCTGTCACTTGGGAAAATTTTAAAAATTATGCAGGAAACTTCAAGCCGTTTTTGTACTCTCGTTGCTAGATAAGGAGACACTGTTGATTCTGAAGAGACAGTAACTATTGGGGAAATGTGTTTGAAAGTTAATGAAAATGTAATCAGAGTACACCTGAAAATACTGGCATTTGACAACAGAAGAGACACATCCTTGGTTATAAAAGCATAAACAGCTTATAGGACAGCTTAAAAGATTTGGATAGAGAAACTTAAGGCTTCAAGTTTATATTCCTCTATATTTTGTCAATGAGATATTAGATCATGCTATTAACTTAGATGAGAAGGAAATAAGAAAGGAGGATCAAGTGGGAAAAATGCACATAAGAATTATAGAAGACAACATAGCTTAAAATAATGAAAAAAAGATGAGTTCTTTATAGTAATGTAGGTCACAGTATGATGGGTTTTAATTAGCAATATGAGAGCAAGGAAGCTCAAAGTCTAAGACTACTGATGAAAACATACATTGTCCGCATGCAAGCCTTTAATACAGGGCAATGTGGGTGGTGGTGTGGTCTAGTATGTGAACATGGACATGGAATTCTGAGGAAGAATGAAAGAGTGGAAGGAAACTGTCTAGATATCCAGGTACATGTCAATACCTTTAAGAATCACTGTTGAACTTATGATGTAGAAAACACCAGGAAAGATGGAAAAATATCTGATGGCAAAGAATAAAGGTTCTAGAGGACAAAAATAATGGAGCAGACAGAATGAAAAACCCAGGTGATGTGCACCATGGAGAGGAGGACAGTTATATAGCAAATTTGGAAATATTAGCACAACATAGGTCTGAGATTCTAGCATTACCCCTACTGAAATGTACTTTTCCTTTCCTCCAATCATGTTTCTTTACCTTAGCTACTTTTATTAAATTGTGCTTTGTGTTATATTTATCAATACATAAATAATTAAAATAATATCCATTTTTCCAATATTCCAATATTCCATTTTTCCAATTCATTCCAAACATAATGAATATTATGTTTTTAAGAATGACATTTCCAGTGTGACTTCATATTTCCAGAGAAACTTTTTCCAAGACTAAGTAAATATCAAAAGATAAAAAAACCAATCTCTGAGACCTAGAA
Organism: Geosciurus inauris; assembly: GCA_004024805.1. Lineage (NCBI taxonomy): Eukaryota > Metazoa > Chordata > Mammalia > Rodentia > Sciuridae > Geosciurus > Geosciurus inauris. The sequence continues at coordinate 207,880 of PVHX01001422.1, forward strand.
GACATGGTCTGAACATTAGAAAAGAAAGATTTGTGTGAATAACCTCAGAATAGTCAGGAAGGATGGACCCTGGATTTCAAATACTAGGGACAATCAATTTTTGTTGCATGTAAGTAACATCCTTACCTAATATTTCAAAGTCATAAATTAATAAATCCATATGTTATCTCATGTAAAATTAATTTCATAAGGGTCAAATGAAGCATTAATTCCTTTTGAGGTCTAAAAATATATTTGAGATAAAATAAATAGCTTTAAAATTATCTCATCTGAGAGAAGACATCGATCAATTATGAAGAAGCTGGTGCTCTAATTATGATTTTTATTTGTATCTAAATCTAAATTAAAACTATTGTTTATATTACCTCATGCATGAACTTTATCTGAAAAATGTGGAAAAATGTTCCTTAGTGTCAATAAGATTTGTTTGTAAAGAATTTCTCCATTTCTTACTGCAGATTTGATATACCTTGTTCATCTAAACATTGCTTATTTTACTGCTTGTTTAATTTGGTTGTTTTGGATTAGTCATATTTCTAGGAGGCCATGAGTCCCCAAACAATAAGAACACATATAGTTGAAATTTATGCTTTCTGCAATCCTAAAATAATAAAGTCACTACAGTAGTTTATTAATGGTATAGAGTTAAGGTATTCTTTCTTCCAATTTGACTAATGTGCTCTCACTACTCTCTTGCTATTGGAAAACCAAGCAGGTGTTAAAGTAGTTTTTGGAGTGTTAAAGTAGTTTTTGGACTATATTTAACATAACTCAATTATGTGTAAGAAAAAATTTTCTTTTAATTTCTCAAAACTTTAATTCCTTGTAGGAAGTTATCATTGCTCCCTCTTATCAGGGTTGATATTCTGAAACAGTCATAAAATATATGCACTTGTTGGAATTAGTCAACAGTTTTGTAAGGCTATATCTGGTGATACTAGGGGAAAATAATGCTTTTTAAAGACAGGAGACATAATTTATGTCTGGTTCTGCTTATATGTGATATAAAATTTTGTATTTCTGGTGTGTGTTTCCTCTTCTATGCAGTGAGGGGTCAGAATATAATATGTCTATCTCTCTTAAGAGCTATGTAATATTTATAAAGCTAGGAAGAATTATCTTTATTCATACTCAAGGATATACAGTCACTTATATGCTTTTTTTTTTTTTTTTTTTTTTTGCTTATTACCTGTAGATAGCAGGAGAAAAAACATGATAGTGTTCTCCAATGTGCCAATGAGTTGGATGAAATAAAACATTTGTGCATACTGCAAAAAGGAAATAAAATTTCCTAGAGGTAAAAAAAGTATGATATTATCATGTTAAAGATTTCAAATAATTGTTGCTCCTGTTTTTAAAATATGTCATCATTTAGAATTTATTTTTATTTTCTATCAAGCTAGTATTTGAGACTGTTAATATTATCATGTTAAATTTAATATTATCATGTTAAAGATTTCAAATAATTGTTGCTCCTGTTTTTAAAATATGTCATCATTTAGAATTTATTTTATTTTCTATCAAGCTAGTATTTGAGACTGTTAATATTATCATGTTAAATTTAATATTATCATGTTAAAG
>PVHX01001423.1:0-22078 GCA_004024805.1 Geosciurus inauris
AAAACCTGATTCTTATCTCAGGATGAAGCCTTGGCAGATCTGAAATAAGTTTGCCCTGCTCCTCTTGGTGTTTCCCTGAATCCACTCTGAAGCATGGTATCTCAGAGACTACTCACTAAGTGCTCCAACACATATTTATTGAGCATCTACTATGTACCAGCACTGTGCTAGTTCTGACTGACAGTGATGACCAAGGTAGGAGTACTTACTTCCAATATGGAGTCACATTCTGTCTCCAATGAGGGAGAGAAACAGCATAGATAAACTAATCATTATGAACTAGTGCTTTGAATGGAACCAAACCTTTGTGCCATCAAGGAAATGCAGTGGGGGTAGAAAACAAAGGAGGGGATCCATTTTAGATGGGATATTCAGAGAGGTCTTTCTGAGAAGGTGTCATTTAAAATGAGACCTGAAAACTGAGAAGGAGTTAGAGAGATCCTGAAAATACCTATGATCTCTCAAAATGGTCAGTCATTGGACTTCAGGGACTGGCTATTGTGTCCTTTGAGAACCACATGTGTGGCTGCTTCCCATTCCTGCCCCTACACATCCAACATACCTTAGAGAGAGACAGGAGAAAGTGGTGGCCCCTGCAATACAAGGAGAGGGAACAACATGGCACTCTATGGACAGTCTCTTGTCTCTTTAGTCTTTGATCTTGCCCTTGAGCTCCAGACTCTCACAGCCAGTGGCCCACATGACATCTCCATGTGGTTGTCTATCAGGCATCTTACATTTAGCAAGTTGCAAACAGAACTCTTGACTTCTTGCCTGAGACAGCCTTCCCTCAGCAAATGGCACCACCACCTACCCATATGGCACATGCCCCACTCAGTCATTCTTGATTCTCTTCAATATGCATCCCCTTCACATAATCTATCACCAAGCCCTGCTGACTTTATCACCAAAATGTTTCCAGAATCCACACATTTTGTTCCTTCTCCCAGGTTATCGTCCAGTCTAAGCCCCCAGTACTATTCCAACAGCCTCCTATATGTTTCCCAATATCCGTTACTGTGTCTCTTATGACTCATTTTCCACAGCATCACCACTGATCCATGTCCTTCTCAGCCCATCTCAGACCATTCTCCTGTTCCTGACCCTCACCCATGCTCACTACTCTCTGTGCTTTCTGTTTGTTGACTATCCAAGCTCATTACAGCCTTATGGCCTTTGCATACAATGTTCCTTCTGCCCAGATCTCTTGTCCTTCAGATCTTTGCACACCCTCCTCCTCCTCCTCTAAACTTGGAAGTCTTTCCCTGAGTACTCTGATTTATTACCTAGTTAATTGCATTGCTTTAATTTCAGCATGGCATCTTTCCTCTTCTCCATTAGGAAATCAGCTCCATGGGCACAGGGCCCTGCCTGTTTTATACCCTATTGTACTGTCCAAATGGTGGGTCTGTCCTGCCCACCTAAAGCAGTGCCCAACAGATGGGAGATATTCTGTGCATATTTGTTGGATGAATACATAAATGAATAAAATATAATATGAAATACATTTATAATAGTCTTAAAATACATATTAAGAAAACATTATTATCCCCATTTTACAGATGAGAAACTAGAGTCTGAGAGACCCAGAGAGATGACATAACTTGATCACAATCACATAATTAATATGTGGTGAAGGTGGGATTTAGACCCAAATGTTTTGACTCTAATGCATGTCTTACCTTCTTTTTACCAGTGGGTATTTTTAAAAATTTTCAATCATTTTTGGATTATAAATTACATGTTAAAATTAAAGTACATAGTCCAATGAATTTTGACAAATATGAACACACATGTAACCACTGCCAAGTCATAAAACAAGACATGCAGTATTTCTAGACCCAAATGTGTCATCCTGCTCCTTTGCATCCCTTCCCATCATCCTGGCACCAGGCAACCACTGCATGTCTTTCCATTGGCCCTTCCTTCCCTCCTTCCTTCCTTCCTTCCTTCCTTCCTTCCTTCCTTCCTTCCTTCCTTCCTTCCTTCCTTCCTTCCTTCCTTCCTTCCTTCCTTCCTTCCTTGTGTGTGTATGATGCTGGTCATCAAACCCAGGGCCTTGTACATGCTAGACAGGTCCTCTTCCTCTGAGTCACATCCCTAGCCCTGACTGTGTGGCTTAAACAACAGAAATTCATTTTCTCACACTTTAGGAGGCTGGGAGTCCCAAATCAGAATTTTAGCAGATTGGTTTTCTGGTGAGGGTGCTCTAACTGGCTTATAGATGGCCAGATTCTCACCATGTACTCCCATGGCGTTTCCTTGGTATATGTACAGAATGAGAGAGCACTCTGCTGTCCCCACTTCCTTTTATAAAGATACTCATCTGTAATCCTCATTTAATCCCAATTATCTGCCAAAGTCCCCATCTCATACCATCTCCTTGGCAGAAAGTGTAGGGCTGCAATATATGAATTCAGGGGGAGGAGGACAATTCTATCCCCATAGCTAGTATCACAAGGTCATACACTAGTAAACTTCAGAGCTGAGATTTGCCCCCAGGGCTCCTGAGGGCTGCTCATTCCATTACCCTAGGCTTCCTCTACGTTTACCAAAGTCATCAAAGATTTAAATAGTGATAACAGGAAGACTTCTCTGCAGAAGTAGCAACTTTCTTAGTGGCCCTGCCTTGGAGTTGTTTCATCTCAATTCTAGGGAGAGGATAACTAGAGCAATAGAAAGGGCAAGGCTTTGGGATTAGATAGCCCTTGCATTTGGCAGTTTTCCACCACTATAACAAAATACCTGAGATAATTGTCTTATAAAGAGAAAAGTTTATTTGGCTCATTTTAGAGATTCGAGTCCAAGACCAAGTTGCCCTAGCTACTTTGAGCCTCCAATAAGGCATTACATCATGGTAGGATGTGGCAAAGAAAAACTACTCATCTCATAAGCCAGGAAGCAAAGAAAGGAAGAGGCTAGGGCCTCACAATCCCCTTTAAGGGCATGCCCCCGAGGACCTCCAACTAGACCCACCTCCTGAAGGTTCCACCACCTCCCAATAGCACCACACCAGGGACAAATTCTTGAACACATGGACCTTTGGGGACCCTATCCAAACCACAGCATACCTGGAAGGGAGTCTGAAAAATGGGAAAAATGATAGCTGCCCATACCATCACATGAGGGCCCGTGAGGTCATAAGGGAAGAACCTCCCAAATGTCTGCCCTTTAGTAGGTGCTTCATCCATGGTGCCTGGGATTGACCCAGTGAGGGTCAGCAGATCACTCATGTGTTGCCATCTGCTGCCTCCAAGTCTATATGAGTCCATCCTTATTCTTCTCTGAGCCCTCTTCACTGTACTCCACATACTATTTCTGCAAGACAATTCCAATGACCCTGGATGGACAAAAGTTCCTAAATTGGAGCACTTTCCCAGGAGCCACAATGCAATGTCTTCTAATAGTTTAATTATCCTCGAAAGGAAAAATAACAGCAGAAGTGGAAAGAGTACACCTCTAAATTCCCATTTCCTCTCTTGGGAGATGTGCTTACCTCAGTAGAGGATGTAAACTAGTGCTTTACATCCCAGAGTGAAACCTCATCTTGAAGAGAAGGTATAGGAAAAAGCCCCTTTGAACCATTAGAATAGAGTGGATTTCAATTATTTAATTAAAACAAAATGCTACATAAGTGAGCTCTTGGGAGACATTTGGTCCTTTTCAAAGTAGAACTAAATTAAAAGTTGAGAATCTTAATTTAGGGCAGCTGGCCTTGTTTGATACTGCTAAGGAGATCTTTCCTTAAAAGAGTATTGTGAGTGGAGAAAGTGAAAGCCAGAGGAAGGACAGCATGGTTATAATCCCGATGTTATTAAAAATATGTTCGGGCCAGGCACGGTGACCCACACCTGTAATCTCAGCTTCTTGGAAGGCTGAGGCAGGAGGATGGCAAGTTCAAGGCCATTCTGGGTAATTTAGTGATACCCTGTGTTTTGCTTCAAATCTAGAAAGTCCCCTCAAAAACTCATTTGAAAGCATAATTTCCAATGCAGCAAGATTCAGAGGTGGAGCTTTTAGGCAATGATTAGGGCTCTGACCTCATTAGTGTTAATCCATTTGCTGGATTATTTATTGACAGCTGAATGGACTACTGGGTGGTAACTTTAGGTATATCGGGTATGTCACTGGAGGCATGTCCTTAGGAACTGTATGTTTTCCCTGGCTCCTATCTCTCTGCTTCCTGGCTGCCATGAACCGAGCAACTATCCTCCATCATACCCTTCTGCAATGTTCTGCCCCACCTCAGGCCCAGAGCAATGGAGTTGGCCAACCATGGACTGAACCTCTAAAAATGTGAGCCAAAATAAACTTTTCCTTCTCTAAATTGTTTTCATCAGGTCTCTTGATCATGGCAATGCAAAGTGATTAACAAACCTTGTCTCAAAATAAAATTTAAAAAGTAGCGAGGGATGTGGCTCTGCAGTGGAGTGCTTGCCTGGCATATGCAAGGCCCTTGGTTCAATCCCCAGTACTAGTGGGGTGGAGTGGGAGATATTCAGCAGCCCTGATGAGTGACACTCTGATTGACAGACACCTTTTATATGAATATTGAACTATGCCTAATGGCTTTGACCCATTAGGACTCATTTGGAGGGGGCCTCACCAATGTGAGATCTGGGGCTATTATTTACTCTGCACTAGTCTGTGGGTTAAGTATTTTTCCTATGTTGTCATTTTGAAGTTGTATTATCAACTGGCCAAAAGTAAAGAGTTTACAAATATAGAATGGAGCCTCATTTTACAGAAGAAGAAAATAAAGATCAGAAAACTTAACCTCTTCCCATTCACATAGCTAGATTGTAAACCTAGAGCTAACTGATGACAAAGTATTCTCTCAGTCATCAGACTAATTAGAATACTAACGTGAGTGACTGCCTGGGGAGCCTTCAGTAAGTTCTCAGGCGCTGCACTGTACACTTTAAGTGGGTAGAAAGCCCCATGTGTGGGAAGAATATAGAGTCAAACTTCAGAAAATGGGCAGGGTCTGAGGCATGCCACTGAGAAGATTTACTAGGAAATCTTCACTTTTCACAATTTTTCCTTGGACTCCATGTAAAGTCATATTTAGCACATAACTATAAGTCCCCACCCACTCTCACAATAAAATTTCATTTAATTATCCAAATCATTTATTAAAGAGCCCCAGTGAGCTAATGGAGGAAACATGGAGAAATCCATATAGAGATCACTAAGGGGATGAATAGAAACACATGACATTGAATATTTTAAATGTGAAAAACAGATATCTGCCAGGTTGATAGAAACAAACTAAATATACATAGCCATGAAGCTCTCTCAATTGAGATTCTTTGGCTGCAAATGATAGAAAAACCAATCAAATTATGTTCAACAACAAAAAAATGAGACTTTAGTTTTTTTCTAGACATATAATTACAACTTAGTTTTACTAAAGTTCCATTTTCCACTTGAAAATGGATATAACGAAAGCCATTTCAGTATGAGAAAACCAGTGTCACTCTATTATAGTCAACTATAGAAGTTAACTTAGCAGTTCTGTGTGGCCCATAAGCCTTCCAAACCAAATGTTGGCACATGGTACCACAAATATGTATCTACTGCATCCCTGAGAGCTGGTAGGAGATATACTGAGCTGAGTGTTGGGGATGGGAAACAGTTACTTGGGGTGGGGTTGGGGAAGACCTTTACTGAAGAGCAAGGGTACTATTAGTGCTTTAAAAACAAAAGAAAAAAGTAGATTGGAAGACAGTGAAGAAGTTACTCTAATTAAGATCATTTAGCTTTTATCTTTGATAATCCTAGCCATTCAAAATCCTCCATCACCTTTCTTAGCATTATATGAAAATGCTGAGGAGGACAATCTTTTGCTTTTGAAGTGCTAGGGATAGAAGTCAGGGTCTCATGCATGCCTGGCAAGCACTCTATTCCACTGAGCTGCACCCCTAGGGTGAAGGAGGAAAATCTTCACTTGAATGTCTGCAGATTCAAGCAATAGTTACTTAGAACCTCTCACTTTCAGTTCTTTATATTTTGGCTCAGAATTACTGCCAGGTCTTGTCTTTCTGGGCTCTATCCCTCTTCCTGGTGATGAGAGTGAAGGCACCCACTGCATTTCAGGAGGAAATGTGCAGTCTCTTCTTTCCACTTACTTGTTCTTTTTTTTTTTTAACCACCACTGTTGCAGGTGATTCTGCCACCACCTCCACTCCATCCCCAACCAACCAACCCACCAAAAAAAAACCTTACAGTTTTACAAAGTGACATGCAATTCTGCCTCTTACAAAGCTTGGCATTGGGCATGATTTCCCTTTGATCCACAGAACTCACACTCAGCTCTGAATTGCCAGGGTTTGTTCAATCTGATTTTGAGGCAAATGCTACAGTTTTATGGTCAGAACCTAATTTCACGTTCTCCTAGTCTTCTGCTTATTACCCTCTACCACAGCAAAAATAAAGAGGAATAATAATGTACTACACATTGGACAGCCCTATATACTCCTAACCCATCCCAAACTATCTGTTCTGAGTTTTTAAAGCACTAATAGTACCCTTGCTCTTCAGTAACTATCTGAACTATCTGTTCATCCCAAACTTCCATATTGCTCAGGCTCAGCAAGGATCTATTTCCATTTTTGAAGAGCAGCAAATTGTAGTATAAACACACTCTCTCTCTCTCTCTCTCTCTCACACACACACACACACACACACACACACACACACACACAACCTGAGAGTCTGAAGAACTAGACTCTAGATTTAATTTCCTTAAAAATTTTCCCTGGGATCTTGGACAAATCACTTCATCTCTTTGAGCCTTAGTTTCTTTTTTTTGAAACAAAGACAGACAACCCAGATTTTTACCAGCTTGAGCAGAGTTTGATTAATGTAAGCTTTCACATGAGAGATGGGACTGAATTCTCCAACTCCTACAGACCACCAGGAAAGAAACTCAGCATTAGATCTAAGAAAGGTGGCTTAGTTATACAAAACAAAACAAAACAAAACAAACTTTCCAAATACCTACCATGATAATACAGGACCCCCAAATTAGCCATTCTACCCTAGTCTTAGAGAGTTAGTGAAGATTTCTAGACTAAGTCTTTTCTGTTCAGTCTCAGATGTTTGATCCCACCCCATGGTGTATTGGAACCAGATCACATTGACTTGTGAGAGCTGATGGCACATTTCCCAAATCCATGCTCAGTAACTTCATATTGGCAGCTTGAAATTTGTCATAGTGGGAATATTACACCACAGAAGTAAGCAAATGCTACAAATCATGACTTACAAATCCCCTGTGGAGAGCGGGCTGACCAGTGTACCATAGCTCCCTATACCATTCATGGTGATGAATTCTGTGTGTCAACTGGACTGGGCCATGGGGCACCCAGATGGTTGGTTAAACATTATTTCTGAGTGTGTCTGTCAAGGCATTTCTGGAAGAGACTAACATTTGAATTGGTAATCTGAGTAGAGCAGATGGCCCTCCCAACGTGGGTAGGAATCCATAGAAGGCTAGAGTAGAACAAAAGGATGAATTTGGTCTTTGCCTAATTTCTTAAGCTCAGATGTTGAGTTTTTTCCTGCCCTTGATGCTCCTGGTTCTCAGACCTTTAGACCTGGTCTAGAATGTACATCATTAGCTCTCATGACTTCAATCCACTGACTTTCCTGAGCCTCTAGTTTACAACAGCAGATCAGGGGACCTCTCAGCCTCCATAATCGCATGAGTCAATACTTTATAATAACTCTCTATATAGGAGAACATATGTGTGTGTGTGTGTGTGTGTGTGTGTGTGTGTGTACAACTCCAGTTGGTTCTGTTTCTCTGGAGAACCTGATCATACATTCATAAAAACCCATGATACCCACTTAGTGGTCATCCTCATCTCCTACTGGAACCCACAATGCTAAGTAAAGATAAATAAGAATCTGCCCATTTGTAAGTCTTCTTCTATCAAATATATTTTATTTAAATAAAATCCAAAAGAAAAACTTGGGGCAGGGGAAGCAAAAAACTCCCAAATTCCTAGGTTCATGGCCTAATTCTGAGTCAGTCCTCAGCACTGCAAGGTTCTGGCCACAGACTGTTTTTCCCTGAAATCACTTCTCCATAAACCAAACAAGTTTTCACCCCAGACCCCAATTTCCAACTCACATTCAACAGTGCCTCACAGGCCTCAAATTCCATTGGATCAGCTTTGTGTCTCTCTCTAATTGGAACATTTAGACTGAGAATCATGGCCGTGTTTCACTGCAAAGCATATCTGATGCTTCGTTCCTCTGGGTAAACAGATTTCCAGCTCAGCTGCCAGCAGCTCTAAGCACCAGCCAAGTTTGGCAGACATTAAAATTTAGGGTTCTTCTCCATGTTATCAGCTCCAATCTGGCCATGAACTATCTGTACCCACCATGGCCCACCAGGCTCTCAGCCATTCCTGTCCTGCGCCATCTTTCCTGCTCAGCCCTATGCCTACCTTGTACCTGGATCTCTGTTTGGAGACAGGGAATCATTTGTGCCAGACTTCTGGATAGCCTCATAGTTCATTTCAAGATCTGTTCCCATCTTATTGCTCTAGTAGAAAGGATTTAATTCCTCAGTTCAGCTAATGGACCCAGTGGCAGATTTTGGGGGAAAAGATTAGTGTCAAGAAACCAGTGTCACTTTTCCTGTCCCAGAATTTCCCAGTGAAAAGTCAAATCTGAAAAAAGAAAATACCGTGCTAAGTAGTCCTCATGTTAAAGACAGAAATCCATGTTACCATGCTAAGTAGTCCTCATGTTAAAGACAGGAATCAGGATCAGACATTCTGTGTGGTCTGCAAGGAAGAAGCGCCTCTCTGATTAGTTTAGCTAACCAGCAGTTCCCCAAATGATAGTACAGTTGGAAAGTAGAAGTGCTGGTCTCCCTTTCTTCTAGCATCCCAGTCTTCACCACTGGCATCTGCACAGAGAAGGCGCTTTCTTCACCCCTACCGACAATATGCCACCATGAACTTTGTATTTTCCACAAAGTTGACCACAACCATCATTTCTTCCTTTGTTAGGTCTTTTCAGATGGAGAAAAGATTGAGGCAAAGCGGGTAGAAAGGGATGTAGTGTCAAAGCCTTCGAGTGGAGGGTTTTCCCTGGCAATGCTCACTCTGAACCTTCTGTTTTAACTTTGGACCTCAGCCAAAACACGGGAACATCCTGCCTGGTACCGTGTATGCACATTGACCTCGTAACAGCAGTGGGCTACCTGACAGTTGAGATGGTGACGTCTCCCCTTCTCTCCCTGGTGCCTGGTGGGCTTACATAGCACTAGGTCCTCCCCGTCTCAGTGAGGGCCCTGTGGTTGCCCTGTCCTTTGACTCATCTCTCTCTCAAATTGTCCCATTCTCCTGGTACTCTTTAAGAGATCTGGCACTGAGGTGTTTCTGGGATTTAGCTCTCCAAAGTGAGGCATATGTGTTTTAACAGAAAGAATAACCTTGAAGAAAAGAATTTTAATGCAGTAAGAGGTTAAGGGAACAGTATATTTGTAGACCAGGGGGCCTTTTGGTTCCTTCCCCATGAGAATGCCTACACAATAATCACAGGCCAGGCCAAACTCATTCCTCACTTTCAGAGAATTGTCGCCAACTTAGAGTGACAACAAGACTTTGCCCTTCATCATCATCATCCTGCAGCTCCCGGCTCCCATTGAGTCTCCTTGTAGAGGCTGATCATTGAGCAAAGCCTTTGGGGGGAAGTTTTCAGTGATGATTGGTGTATAACTCACAAGGTACCAAAAGCTTATAAAAGAAAATTATATCCCAGGATTAGATCTCCAAGGTGAAAAAAAAATTGAATTGGATGGAAAGTTGTCCCAGCCTCCTCTGCAATCATCGTGGCTGTTTATTGTGAGATTTGGGGTAACGAGGAGAGGCCAAACACAGAGAAGTTTGAGCCATATGGATGGGGATCCAAGATGGGACACTTTTAAGAGTAGAAAGAGGCACTCTGACATAGTTATACTGGGACAGGGTCATAAACCAGGACTATTCAGGCAAATGGAGACCTAAGTTCGTCTGACTTCTAATACTTTGCAACTATAATGTGGTAAGAAGCTGCATGTCACGTGGGCCTTGGTCCTCACCGTACCACGTCTCCAACTCCGAGGCAACTACTGCAAAAGGGAGGGCTATTAACTGGGAATTCTTATGTAAAATTTGAAATCACCACTCAGATATTGTGGCAATGGCAAAATTGCTAGAGACTTGATATTTACGCTCAACTTCTGTATTTGGCTCTTACCACCGACCACGCTTTGAGTAACACTGAAGGATACCGTGGTGTAGATTTGAGGGTCCTTATTATGCAAAATAGAGCTGAAATCTCTTCTTAGCAGAGATTATAAATGGGAGAAGAGCTCCTAGGAGTGAAAGAGAGTGCTTTCAGGATGGTCGAGAAGTCAGAATAAAGTCACAGAGGCCAAAAACCAAGCAAATTTTAGTGGCCACACCAGTGAAATAAGAGAGGCAGATGGCATGGAGGTAACCAACAGAACATCCTCAATGTCAAGGAGAGAAAAGCTCTGTGCTGGGAGCCCAGGTGTTCAGTGGGCACAGGATCTGCAGAGGTTTCTTCTTAACTTACCTGTTGCTATCCAAAAGATGGCAGGCCTCATGTATGATTTCTCACTTTATAAAACTACTTCCTTAAAGATCTGTGCCTGCTGTTGTACATTTTTTTTTAAAAAATGTGACTTTATTCTATTGAAGAATAGACCTATAATTTGAATACCTCTAAGTCCTCTGGAGATATTCTTTCGTGAAGTGAAATTACCTATGCCCCTCTTTCAGGAAACTTCAGAACAGGAAATTCTGTGAAAATGCATGAATTGACACCCATTTTCCTAAGAACTTATAGGAGGATATTGTTTTCTTGATGGTCTTTACCTGCTACTTTACTGTGAGTCTGTCAGGGAGGCTCAGTCACAGATGGACTAGAGTCACAGATGGCTCTAGCCCTCAGTTTCATGTCACTCCACACTGTGGACCCAGGGCCCTCCCCTTTGTCATACCAGGTTGCATGTGAGGTGGGAGGGTGTTTTATACCTTCCTTCCTTACTCTCTCCTCCACATCTTCCCTGACCCCACCATTCTCCATTATATAGGTACATCTTTCTGTTCAATAAGGTTTGATGTTATACACGAAGGAATCACCTTGTAAGTGAGAAACCTGGGTATTGAGGATGATCCCAACTGAGTACCAGTCATGCTTCTTCTAAGATGGAGGCCAGGGATGGGTTGTCCAAACTTGAACACAAGAACAAAGGAGACTAGGTCCCAGATATAAAAGAAGAAGAGAAAAAGAAACCAAGGAAGAAATTGCTTCCTGGAGAGCAACCAAGAAGACCCTAGGCATCTTGGCAGGTCTCCTGACAGGGAGGGTAATAAAGTGCTCTGTGTTATCTTCTGAACTCCTTGAGAGCCCATGACCAATCCTTCTTCTTGACAGGAATTCAGATCCTCAAGCTCAGCAATCAGCTCAAACTGTAGAGAACTTATAGTTGTAACTTTCTGCTCTCCTACCTATTTATTTTGTAAGGTGAGGGACATCTGACATAAGACAGGCCCAGAAGAGTAATGATTTAGAAATGGGCACCACTCCACTCCAGATTGGACCAGATCCCTCAGTAAGGCATTCCCCACCTTCTCCATATGTCCTCTCTTCCCCTCCTGTGGGCAACAATACCAGTTTTTCAGAGATGGCCCCAAGGATGTGGCAGCTGCTCAAAAGAGAGAACAGAGAGGAAGCTGTGACAGAAGCAATTGAAATAGGAATCACACTTACTGTTGTGCTTTTTATTCCCAGGTGGCTTAATGATTTCATAGGATTTTGGTTTCTGTCTCATATCCTAGATGGTCTTGAGTGTATATAAACGTTTGTCTAAGGCTCCCAGGGCTAGTTGATATAGGTCTGAGATGCCATAGTGGAGACACAGTCACTGGTTGTTTACAGTGGTCTTCCTCATCCCTATCTGTTGACATAGGCAGCTGGGTTTGCAAAGTGTGAGATGTGCTTCCTCTATAAGTTTCACCAGTGGTTCCTAGCCTAGGCAGTGTTTGGAAGATTCCTGGACAACCATAATGTTAAGCACTAGGATCTACACCTTCTCTTGTGGGTGAGTGGCCAGCCACATTTTCTAGTTTTTCTTCCTTTTACCTGCTCATTTCTCTAATCTAAAACCCAAATATCAAGAAAATAAAAACAATAGTCCTCATTGCTCACCATGCAACTAAAGATTAAGGTCACAAAGCATGATGGACTAGAATCCTCCTCAAGTAGATCTTTATGTTCTCCATGATTCCTACTTTATAAGGCAAATGCTAGACCTGGGAGCTTGGAAATAATTTACTTGATCTGTCTTCTTCCTTTCTCTATCTTTCTCTACTTTTTCCATATTTTTTAATTTAATGTAGAATAGGCAAGTAAAAATTGTAATTATTTACCATGACCTTTGCTACTTCTGAAGATCTGCTATCCCAAAAGGGTAGTAGAACCTAAGAAGGAGATAAGAGAAGATTCAAGGAGAAAGAAAACTTGTGGGAAAACATGAGACCAGAGAGAGGACCAGGATGAGGTCACAGCCAACTTTCCTGGTGCTCTCTGAATGCTGTCACTAGACTGCTTGACTGATGACCTACAGAAGACTGTTAGTTGACACTCAACAGACCTTCTCCCCTACTTCCTCTTATGTAAAGACTACAATTCCCAGCCTTCCTTGTAACTGGGTGTGACCAGTTGTACAACAGGATAAGTGTATGTTTCATTCATGCAGTTCTGCTTGCCCAGCTCTTCTTTTCCTTTCTCACTGGCTGACGGTGATGGCAAAGGCATTGAGCTCTTCCTGACCATGCCAGTGGAGAGAGCATTAAGGGGATAGCGAGTCCTTGGAGAACTTCATGGAATGGAGTGGCCCTGTCCTCCTGGACTCCTCAGCAGCTCATATTTTCACATGAGAGAGGAATGAACGCCTGTGTTGTGTAAGCCATTGTTATTTTCATATCCATGAAGGAAAAAAGCAATCAAATCAAAGCCTCAACAAATATGGGATCAGTAAGGGGGAAAAAAACTCACCCCAAAGATAAGACATTAGGAAATATTCAGAATTCTAATAGCAGGAATAGTATCTTGTGCTTGTTTCTGTAGGAATTTGTTATCCCTAGGGTTTGACTAAGAGAAATCTGGAGCCAGCAGCCTGAGTCAGTAGTTATCAGACTTGGCTGAAGTAGCAAAAACATTCTAGCAGTTAAGACTCTACCCTTTTGTTATGGTTTGGGTGTGTGGTATCCCCCAAAAGCACACATGTGAGACTATGCAAGAATGCTTAGAGATGAAATGATTGGATTATGAGAGTTGTGATCTAATTGTTGGTTTAATCCAGTGATATGGATTAACTGGGCTGTAACTATGGGCAGGTAGGGTGTGGCTGGAGGAGGTAGGTCATAGGGCATGCTTTGGGCGTTTATTATGTCCCTGGCTACTGTGTCCAAATCTGCTTTCCTTTACCATGCCCTTCTGCCATGATGCTCTGCCTCACCTTAGGCCCAGAGCTACGGAGTTGGCCAAGCACAGATTGAATCTCTGAAACTGAGACAAAATAAACCTTTCCTCCTCAAAATTGTTCTTGTCAGGTCTTTTGGCCACAGAAAATCAAAAGCTGACTAAAACATCTTTGCTGAGGGTTCTGCTTAGAAGAGAGACTGGCAAGGAGGGGTTCCTATGCCTGAATCTGTGTTTCCTCTCCCCTCTTTTCCTTTCCCTCTAGAAAGACTGGACAGGCTCCTGCTCCTTTCCTGATTCACTAGTTGGAAGATATTAAAATTTAGCATGGCCCTTTGTACACTTTATTTCATATAAATCAGTACTTGGAATTAAAGGCTTGATCAGACTCATGTTTTTAAGACATTACTGGGAACGTTTTACTGAGTCTGATCATATTTGTGCTTTCAGATAACCAGTGGAATATCTGGTTATCTCCTTCCCTGTGATGTTAACACATTGATAATTAGTGGGCAGAGCTGTGAATTCAGGTTTCAAATATTGATATGCTGATTTTGGAATACTTCTATGAAGAACCACCCTCTTGCTCATCTGTTATTTAGTTACCCTGAGGTAATCTGCCTCTGTGTCCTTTGACATGACCCAAGCAGTCCTTGATAACCTCTGTGCTTTCTGGTTTGAGATGTGGCAGGTTCCTTTTGTAAAATTTCTGCTGCAGACCTGGAATCAGCATTTTATCTAAGATGTTCTAGGTTATTATACTCAGAAATGGCATTTAGATTCATAGTCTATATTCTGGAGGTATTCACTGCTATTGACAAATGGTTGTTTATATACCATTTCAGGGAAAGAATGGAAAGCACAAATTAAAAAAAATTCATTGTAAACTCATAGTGATACTTACAGTTCAATTTCAAACTGTTTTACTTAACCTCTTTGATTCTTTCTCTACTCCTGAAAATCCTAGTTCCCAAGGACACCAACCTAAGTATTTATTTGCCTTTTCTCATAGTATACCTGCAATAGTCTAACAATTTTTCAACACCATCATTAACAATATCATTGAAAATGTTTAAGATTTATTTTACAGCATTTTGGCTCTTTCTACTCTGCGGCTGCACCACAATTTATTCACTCAGTCTTCTGTAGATGGGCATTTGAGTTGTTTCCAGTCTTTTGCTTTAACAAGCAGTGCTGCTGGGTCAAGGGTAAATGTATATAATTTTGCTAGAGACTGACAAGTTCTCCTCCATAGCGGCTGTGTCATTTTGCATTCCTGCTGGCAAAAAAAAAAAAAAAAAATGAGGGTGCCTTTACCCTCAAAGCCTTGCCAAGACAGTAGGTAGTCAAGCTTTTTTTTTTCTTTCTTCTTTTTGGTCCGTCTGGTAAATGAGAAATGGGATTTCAGTGTGCTTCTCCCCACGTGCCCCACCCCCAACAGGATGTACACTCAGCGATGCAGGAAGTGCATGAAATAACTCGTGTTTGATCTCCCTGGCTCCAAAAAATTAATTTAACACATTATCCTTAAAAAGAACACGTATCCAATATTAAATTGACAAGAACAGATACTACACTTAATCTTAGCCAAAAGGCTGATTCAGTCTACTTTTAATTTGCATTTCTATTATAAAGAGTGAAGTTAATCAGTTCTTTAAATACATTTAATAGATTCTGGTATGCACTATTTTCATTAACAATGCTTTTGGAAATTCTCCAGTATTGTTCTATATTTTCTTTTTGATCTAAAAGTCATTTAATAAAGGATTTGAAATTTTCACACGAAAAGGAATTGTGATCAGAGAATATGATTTGGAATATTTCCTCTGCTTAACGGTTGTTTATCTTGGGGGCAGAATTGTTTGCTAAAAGGTTTTTTTTAGGGGGGGGAGTACTGGGGATTGAACTCAGGGCCACTTAACCACTGAGCTACATCCCCAGCCCTATTTTGTATTTTATTTAGAGACAGAGTCTTACTGAGTTGCTTAGTGTCTCACTTTTGCTGAGGCTGGCTTTGAACTTGTGATCCTCCTGCCTCAGCCTCCCAAGCCACTGGGATTACAGGTGTGCACCACCGTGCCCAGCTTGTTAAAAAGTTTTGATGTTTTTATTTCTATTTTCTTTTAAAAGGTGCTTTGTAGATACTGTTGAGCTCTTTTGCTAATTTTACAAAGGAGGGCAAAATTTTCAAGTGTCATAGATAAAACTCAACTACTCCTGTAAGAACAATGAAGTACAGTTTCATTAATAAACGGTTGCTTTGGGGGAGAGGTGGCTCCTGATTATATGATCATCTTTTTGTTTCCTTATTTCCTTTTACCATGAACCTTCAATAGTGCCTCAAAAGGTATAGAAAATTATTGGGAATTATATCTGCCAGAGTATTGTAGTGAGTTGCCAGAAGCTTCTAGAATCTATGAAAATGAACTAGATTGTCTAGACAAAGTTGGCCTATGACATTTAAAAGTATTTGAACTGACGTAGAGAGTAGAACACAAGATCCCACGCACAACTCAATAGAATTTTTCCTCTCTTCTCCCTGGCTCTTTGAGTCTCACAGAAATGGAAAGAATCTCTACATTTCATCTTTAAATTTTAGCCAATGGTAAGAGAAATTAAGTGATTCTGAGAGGTTTGAAGGGGATCAAGCAGATTCATGCACACAGATCATAATAAATCTAATGCTTGTACAGATGTACCCACAGTACTATAAATAAGATTTTTGTTAATGGAATAACAACTACATCAGCATACTTCAGGAAAGTATTAGATGCTTATATTACAAAACCCAGAATATATAAAAGACCTTGAAAAAATCAATAAGAAATAGACAGTAAAAAATAAGCAAAATATTTGAACAAGTATTTTATACACAGAAAAATTCACACAGACCAAACAACATAAGTAAAAGCACTCAAACTCTTCAGGAATTAGGAAAATGTAACTTCAAGCCATAATGATATATAAGTACACAACCACAACTCTGGCAAAAGTTTAAGTCTGGCAATACCAAGGGGTGTAATAGGAATGACAGGAGTAATAGGAATTCTTAAAGCTGGTAGGGATTAATGTGGATCGGGAACATTATTTGACATTATCAACTAAAACTGAACACATGCATATCATATCATCGTATCATATCACCTAGCATTTCTCTCCTGGGCTATATACTCTATCCCTTAGAAATGCGAGTGCATTCTACCATAGAAAAGAATGTTCTACATAGAAGAGAATGTTCATAGACAAAAACTAGAAATACCCATTTACTGTATAATGCCCATTTACTGTGGAATGAATGAATCCATTTATTGTACATCCATTCACATGCTTGCAGATGTTTAACAGTAAAGAGGGAAAGTTCTGATTTGTAGCATTTGCCAAATTCCATTGTGTAAATATTCCCATCATGGCCAATTTCAAGCTCCCAATATGATACCAACTAGCTTACAAAACCCATGAACATTTAACAATCAGCTCTCATGAGTCTGGACAAGCTGTCTCCAGAGGATCACTGAGTATGTTCCTAGTTTGTAACACTATACAGCAATAAAAATGAATGAACTCTATGTACATGCAACAGCTTGGATAAATCTCACAAACAATGTTGAGCAAAATAAGCAAATAGGAAAAGAATGTATAGTGTATGATTCCTTCTATGTATAGTTCAAAATAAGCCAAATTAAATCAGAATGTTTAGGAATGGATACTTATGTGATAAAAGCATAAAGAGTGGCAGGGGAGAGTGGATTTTACACATGAAGTTAGTGGTTAACTCTAAGAGGAAGAGGAGGTATGTGGTAGACTTCTGGGGGTAGGTCAAATGTTTCTTGATTTTGGTGGAGTTATACAGGTGTTCTCTTTGTACATTATTTGTTAAACTATACCTATAGCTGTGTGCATCTTTTTGCAAATAGGTCTAAATCAGTGGCATGCTGGATTCTGCTGGAACTGGCTCATACCAACTCATGAGGATAATCTCTTCTCAACTCTGCATTTAGTGATGCCATGTTGGTAGCCTGGAATCAGCCACAGTGGGAGCATTTACACCACAGAAATCGGCAAACACAACAAATCAGGACTTTTTTTCCTTTTTCTCCTGGAGAGTGGGTTTAACAACTCACCACTGACAACACACTTAAAACACACATATGATTCAAAAAATCAGCTTTTTAAAGCATATATTTTTCAAGGTTGAATGCCCTTCAACAGTTTCAAGGCAAATTAAATTTTTTAAAAACTAAACATGACAAGATCCTTGGAATGAAAAGCACTGACATTATGAAGGAGAATTGGTTGTGAGAAATGTGAAGAGTTTGACATTCTCCATTATTTGATGTGTAATGAAAATCATTACACATTAAGACCCACATCCAGTCTTCTATCCTTACAGAAAATGTTCTTGATGAGTCCTTTCCCCAAGATGGTAAAATATAGAGTAGATCAGAAGTTTTTCAGTCTTCCATTCAATTTGACTTTCTGAATTTCCATCAAAAGTGGCCCCAAACATTATGCTTTGCCAACTTGTTGGCAGTAGTCTAAGCAGCTCTCCTTTATGATTAGCTGTCATAACTTGTATAGCTGTGGAAAACTGTTATTTTTATCTACATATTTGGGTGAGTCCATGTTCTTAAAATTCAGGGATCCTAAGATAGAGTTATATGATGTTACCTTTATTCATTTCTGCTTTCCTGATGGTAAATGATTTATAATATTTTTATATTAAAATAATCCTGGATATATTATAATATAGAATTTTAAAAATGTCATTCATTTTCAAGGTAAGCCACAACTTTATAAGGAAATTTGGGCTTTTGAATGGCTTCCTCAGATAATGCCACCCCTAAGAGGACTATGCACCACTTTCTTATGTCTTTAGAACTACTTCTGTAGAAAGGTTTCCATTGCTGGAAAAGGAATTTTTTTCCCATTGTCTTTAGGATTTTCATGTTGCTATTGAAAACTACAATGTATTGTGACCTTTTTCTCCCCCACCCCCTCTCTGGAAGCTTTTAAAATTTTTATCCCAAAGTGTTCTGAAAGTTTACAATTAAGTGCCTTGGTGTGGGTCCCCTCATCCTATTTGTTGATGGGAAAGGAATTTAATGTTAAAAGTTTTTAAAAAGTATAAACTACTGTCATTTCAGTTATATGAATCTGAAAACAATAGATTTGGCTAGATATTAATAAACTCATATCTCATCCTGACTTGTAGAAACTTGACTAGAAAACATTGCTTTCATTTGGGGAAGGGATGAGAAATGGGGATGGAACAGGTCTCTTGAATGATTTTGACTCATTTGTTTTCTAAGAATTGAGACATCAAAGGATCCAAACAAGATAAACATAGGGGTCTAGGGATATAGCTCAGCTGGTAGAGTGCTTGCCTTCCATGCACATGGCCCTAGGTTCAATCTCCAGCACCACACACACACAAGAAGATGAACATAGGGCTTTGTTATTTTTCCACTGGCTTGAGAGGAATAGTTTGAGTTCATAGTCAGATGGGAGGAATGTTGTTTATAATCAGGCACCAAAATAAGCTCAGATTTGGCAGGTGTGAGTTTACATTACAGGAAGTGAAAGCTCTGGGTTGTGGACATCTGTCTTCTCCAAGTTCTCACCTTCACTTTCCTATTCTACCAGTCTGGCAACCCCATATGAGTTTAGCTCACTGCTTTTTCTTGGTCTTATGTTTCCTAGATCCCAATTTATTCTTTCTGACATTTTTGGGCAGGATTCGGTTCATATTAGTTGTAACAAAATATAAAACAAACGGAGCTTTCATCCATTACCATATTTAATATCCATGTCTCCAGTGGCAGTTTCACCCTAGAATACCATGAGGAACACTGTCACAACAGTTTTCCAGGAGTTAGAGGAGAGAGAACTGTGAGTTCCTCTTGCATTCTCTCCCCAAGCTGTCAGAACCGAATCTAAGTCATTTTGAGAGGGGAATCACCTCTGATAATTAAGGAATCTCCTTTTTGTGGTTGCCCTAAAGCACTTCTAAATATAAGAATTATTATAAGAATTCTTCCTCCTCTTACTAGTAACTTAAAACATTCAATAAAACATAATGATGGACTCTGCAGGGTAGAAAACAGGATCCCTGCCTCAAGAAGCATATGCTACTTAGAACTATTTAGAACTCAAACACAAGGCACATGAACAGGAATTTCCCAGTGCCAAGCAGGATGAGGCAAACCCTGTGGATCTAGATGCTCTTTGGCCCTTAGGAGCACAACTGGCCACCCATTCACAAGGCAGGAGAACTCTCAGGTGTCACCCCAGTGAGGTTGTCAGAGAACAGTGGGGTCGAGTATTATAAATAAATCATTCAGGCATCAGAAGTGGGTGCCCTCACCCAATAGCAGATCACGAGTTTTCCTACCTTTGGAGCCAGAGGGTGCACTGAAATGGAAGAGCTAATCTATTCCAAGGACAGCAGTGGCCTGTAGGTTCCCAAATGACACTCAAGACCTTTATCTCTTCTACATGCAGAACACTTTGCTGGAAAGCAAGGCCTAGGCAAGCTGGCTGTCCTGCTAGAACTATTGGTCAACTGAGGAGGTCCACTTAGCCTTGAAGAGTAGTTCTGACCTTACACACCATCTATGTTAGTCAGCTTTCCATTGCTGTGACCACAATACCTAACAAGAACAACTCAGAGGAGGAAAAATTTACTTTAGCTCAAGGCTTCAGAGGTCTCTGTCCATGGTTGGCTGATTCCATTGCAGAAATATCAGGGTAGACAGGTATGGAAGAAGCTCATGACATCCAAAAAGCAGAGAGATAGAGACAGAAAGCAGCCGGGGACAGATATAGTTCCCCAGGCCACACCCCCAGTAACCTGCTTCCTCCAGCCATGTCCTTCCTGACTATAATGACCATCTGGTAGTCCAGATTATTAATCCATCCAGTGGACTGATTCACTTGATGAGGTCACAGCACTACGATCCTCTGAAAATCACTGCATTGAATAACACATGAGCTTTTTGGTGGATATTTGAGATCCAAATTATAACACTATTCTAATTTAGAATCTCCCTTCCTGAGGCAGTATATGTGCGCATGTTTGGGATGAGCAAGAAGCACATTTTTTCTTCTGTGGAATGTAGTATCTAGACATCTGTTTGCTCAAAATCCTTTCTCTTAGAAAACCACTCAACCCCTGGTGTATTATAACGCTGGTTAATCCATGTGATTTGGGTGAGAAGGGAATATGTGGACAACTGGGACCAGAGACCAGTCAGCTCTCAATAAGAGTGGACTTTGCATCCATGGATTCAACACACCATGAGTGGAAAATGCTTGAAAAAAGGAATTTGTATTGTCTTATTATTCCTGAACAGTGCAGCATAATTATTATTTATATTGCATTTACATTGCATTAGGTATTTTAAATAATCTAGAGATGATTTAAAATATACAGGAGAATATGCTCAGGTTCTAGGCAAATACCACACCATTTTATAGAAGGAACTTGAGCACTAGCAAATAGTGGTATCCATGAGGGTCCTGGAACAAATTTCCTTAGGTTGCTGAGAGATGGCTATATTCAATTTCCTTGGTTCAGGAGTAGACACATGACTTGAGCTAGAAAAACCAGTTGTTATCCTTTAGATCTGAGGTATCCCCCAAAAGCTCATGTGTAAGACAATGGAGGAAGGTTTAGACACATTGGGTTATAAAAACTTTAACTTGGGGCTGGGGTGGTGGCTCAGTGGTAGAGTGCTTGCCTAGCATGTGTGAGGCACTGGGTTTGATTCTCAGCACCGCATGTAAATAAGTAAAATAAAGGTCTATCGACAACTAAAAACATTAAAAAAAAAGTTTAACCTACTCAGTGCATTAATGCCCTAAGAGGGATTGACTTGGTAGTAACCGTAGGCAGGTAGGGTGTGGTTGGAGGAGGTGGGGCCCTGCAGGTGTGCCTTTGGGGTTTATATTTTTCCTTGTAGAATAGAGCTCTTTCTCTGCTTCCTGGTGCCATGTCCTGAGCTGCCTTCCTCTACCACGCTCTTCCATCACGATGTCCTGCCTCTTCTCAGGCCCTGAGGATGGACTTGGCCGTCTATGGACTGAGACATCTGAAACCATGAGTGACAAATGAACTTCTCATCCTCTAAAATTGTTCTCATCAGGTCCTTTGGTCACAGCAGTGTACAAAGCTAAAACACCAGTCTTCCTTGTTTCTCAGGGTTCTCAGGAGAGATTTTTCTCTCTCCTATTGAGGTGAGAGGGCTTTGTTAGGCTAGAACTCTCAGGGACCTCCTCTTTCCCAATATTTGGAAAGACTTCAAGGAGAAAGGAAGAACTAAGAGATGGAGAAAGGTCATCTAAATATAGCCTAATTATACATGGACTTTTCAGTTAGATAAACCAATTAATTCCTTTTTGCCCTATTTGCCTAATTTGAGGGGTTTTTTTGTCATTTTTAACAGAAAGAATATTATTCTGATTAGTGCATCTACTATATAGTCCCCGGCTTATATAATGAAAATACTGGCTGCCTAGCTAAATTTGAATAATTTCTTAGTACAAGTATATCCCAAATATTGCA
>PVHX01001423.1:22178-209438 GCA_004024805.1 Geosciurus inauris
CGGGGGGGGGGGGGGGGGGGGGGTTCTATGGAGCCATATATACAGAAGCATCCTAATTACATCTTTCTTCTCCAAGTTAACCCTGCTTTGTACAAACCAGAGGAGAAAGGTAGGGAGTTTTGGGGTCAGGCTCTTTAATCCTCATTAGATGGATAAGTATTTCTGCTCAGGGTGTCCCACTTTTGCTGAATAGTATTATCACCTAAGGGAGCCTTTAAGCATTCCAATGTCCCGGTCACACCCAAAGCAATGAAATCACAACCAGAGAAGATGCATGCAGGAGCTTCTAATGTTCAGCCAAGTCAGGAGCCGCTGAGCTGGACCCTTAAGATTCAACCCAGGCAGAAGCGTTAAAACAAGAAATGAGACAGGCCTTTCCCAATCAAATACGCAAATCATCCCCAGAAGGGGATTAACCAATGGGCAGGCTGACTGCTGGGCTACAGGCCACCTTGCTCACTTAATTGCCACTCAGCTGTGGACCTTAATCTCAGCTTGCCCTTGCATGGCCCTGGGGCTGGCAGGTGTTTGGGCCACAGGGAAGCAGAGACAGAAGCCATCCTGGCTCATTGTAGCAGGTGCCAGAATAAACAAAGCATCTGGCAGACAGAAGTGCAGGCTTCATGCCTGTAGCTCAGCTCCTGTTCCCTGAGCAAAGAATTCTCTTTAGGAAGCTCAGAGGGAGGGAGGGGCTGGGCGAGGCTGAGAATGTGCCTTAGATGTGTTTCTGGATAACCAAGGACAGCCTTTCTTCCCTGTTCTCACTGTGGGCAGAAAGCCCACCCCTTAGGTCTGAGGGATCTGCCAGGACACATCCCTACTGGATCCAGTTTCTATGCATGAGTTTCCATTCCTGTCCATTTTCAGAAGAGTAGATCTTTCTCAGAGTCAAAATTATCAACAAGGCACTGGAGCTGGAGGTGGTTCCTCATTTCCTCATCCCTCTTTCTACTTGCCAACACAACCTCTGCTCCAGCCCCCTTCCCCTTTAGGGGGACATCTGGCCTGTTTCTGACCAGGTCCTCAAAGTTTCTGGTGTTCTGCTAGGCTTCTAGGATGTATCAGACACACACCATCAGCAGGCTGAAAGAAAACACCTGGAACTTCAAACACCTGATTGAATTGATTTGGCTCACTGCCCCCTTGAAGCTGTCATGAAGACGGCTAGCATACCAGGCATGTCTGAAACTGAAGGCTGGGAGACGTCTGCGCTGGTGGCAAGTGGGCCTCATCCATGCTTAGGCAAGGTCTAGGCAGGCTGGTGGACTCCTGTTCCCAGGGTTTCTCAGAAACCCCTACAGTTCTTAAATATGAGACTGGAAGACTCTATTCTGCACCATCACGTTTTCAAGTGTAAAAGCCTTGAATGAATGACCAGAGGGAGCACATAACTTGGATAAAGGGCATGAACTTGAGCTGAGATAGTCAGTGCCCAAATGCCCTGGCTTTGGGAAGAAGTACCCAGAGGTGAACAGCATTAGGGAATCATTTGCATTCATCCAGGATCTGCGACTGTCACAGAGGCTACCCAGCTAAGAGTCACTGCTGTCACTCCCATCACTGACACAGTAAATCAGAGATTCATCAATGCATCTAACAAATGGTTATTTAGTGCTCACAGATATGATGGTGGAAAGCCAGAGTCACGGTCCTTGCTCCCATGTCCTGCCCATCCACTCTCCACTGTTTAGATTTGTAACAAAAGAGCTGGGGTAAGAGCAAGCAAGAGACGCTGCTGCTCATCCTAAATGAGGAAATCAACCCAGTGGCCTCCTCAAGTCTGCTCCAAGTGTGAATCTGTGGGAGGATGCCTTTAAGAACATCACAAGCTAATTCACAGCCACTTTAGGAAATGTTCCCAAACCATTTCATTTTCCCTGGGGAAAAACAAAATAACAACAACAACAAAAAAAACCAGGACTGCACACATTAATCTTGGGAGGTGCTGGGGCACCTTGCTCTGCTTTACCCAAATTTAACATCGCACAGTTTTTCTGATCCACACCTTTTCTCTCTGTTAGGGAGGGGATCAAGTCTAAAGGGTGACCCTGCCAGAAAGTAATCTTTTATGTCCATTTTTTAAAAAGACAATAGAAGTTTACAGCTACTTTCAGCTACTTTGCAGTTGTGGTGGTGGGGTCGGAGGTCAAGGAGGGTAGATTCCCTCTGAGGAGAACATGAGGAGAAGCAGTCACATGGTCTCCAGAGAAAGCAAAGCTGTCCCTTGTGTCCCCTGGGTCTTACCTTCTAGGTTCCAGAGGATGCTGGAAGAGTCCTGCTGAGCACTGCTGACCCACTTGTTCCTGTTAGAGTTGTTAACAGGCTAGGCCACAGAAGAATTGTTCCTTCCATGGAGAGCTACAGTAAAAGGTGAGGTGCCCACAGCCCAGATTGAGGGGCTGCTTCACTTCACATCTTTGGCCAGAGACTCAGCAATGGCTTCTTCCCTAGGAGCACCTGGTCTCCACTGTAATTTCCTCCTGCCGGCAGGGGGCGCCGTTGGTGCCCAGGAGCACTACTCTAGTTTGGCTGCTGGATCTGTTCCTCAGAGGACACAGAAGTTGAAAGACGTTTAACTCGCAGTTGCAATCTTACTAGGCTGGAGGTAACACTGAGGAGTTGGTAGTTTGCTGGGCAGCCAACCTCTGGATAATTAGTTACTACCTGTAGCTCCCGTGCTTTATATATAGCTCACCAACACCATCTTCTACTTCGATTCCACACCTGTTGACTTCTATCAGCAAACAGGTCCGAGAAAGACTGTGCTCCCACATATGCTGGGGCTGGTTATTCAGGGTGCATGGGTTTGAGCCAGCAGCACCTGGGCCTCTTGGGAACTTACTAGAAATACAGAATCTCAGGCTCCATCCCAAAGTGACTGAATCATTATCTTCGTTTTAACAAAAATGCCCCCATGTTTTGTGTGCATGATTAAGTTCAGGAAGTCCCACACTAGGGGCCGTCCTTGCACCTCAATTATACCACAGATGGTTCTTTTTCTGGTTAAACATTTTTTGGCATCTCTTCCCATTATCTCTCTTCATTTAATTTTTTGTACCACAGGTCACAAACATCAATCAGCAAGCAGACTGGAACCAGAAAAGGACTCACAATTTCACAGTGCCAGTCTCTCTTATAGCTCCTAGATTAGCATATTTACCACTGTGTGATAGGCTTGGGTTTTCAAGATCGTCACCAAGAGGTCTGGAAGTACTTTCCCTGTCACTGGGACAATGTCCTTAAAGGGGTCTTGGTTATGTGCTGGGCTACAGACTGGTTGCGAGGGTTGTCTAATTCCTAAGTATTATAAGCCTTGCCCATAGATGGATGAAATATGCCTCCTGCTTTTATTAATTAGTTATTATAAAGACATAAATGCCACTTTGATTATTTCAGTCAGCTTTTTTCACTGCTGTGACTAAAAGATCTGACTAGAACAACTGTACAGGAGGAAAAGTTTATTCAGGGGCTCACGGTTTCAGAAGTCTCAGTCCATAAGTGGCTCGCTCCGTTCCTCGGGGTTCAAGGTGAGGCAGGACATCATGGAGGAAGAGTGTGGCAAAAGGAAGCAGCTCATATCATGACTAGACAGCAGAGAGAATATCTCCACTTGCCAGATACAAATATATACCCCAGAGCCACGCCCCCAATTCCCACCTCCTCCAGCCACACCCCCACCACTTCAGTTACCACTCAGTTAATCCCTAACCAGTTTTAGTTCACTGATTGGGTTAAGACTCTCACAACCCAATCATTTCTCCTCTGAACCTTCTTGCATTGTCTCACATATGAGCTTTTGGGGGACATCTCACATCCAAACCGTAACATTGACTAATAAAATAAAACTTCATTTTTAAAGGTTTTTGTGCTCTTAGTTGGTTCTGCTCACTACTAGTCTGAGTTCCATGAAAAAGGGCCACATTCTCCAAAAGTTTTTCTGGTGGTCTGAATCTGTAAGTTTCCAGGAGTACTTTAACCAAGAGAAAAACACTCTATTTTCCATCCAGTTGTGAGTTTTCAAAAGATTTGTCTTTATAAAGAATTAAATGTAAACATTAACCATAATAATAACCTATTGTTTTTTCAAAAACTGGAGTAAGAAAATTATTTGTGCATGAATTACGGTTGTAGGTTCATGTGGCTTGATTGAAAGAGGTACAAAAGCCCTTGGCAGAAAGGATAGAAAAGAAATAGGAAAGAAGGAATCACCTGCAATGTCCCTACGTTCAGTCTTATAAGTTTCCAATTTGCATTTGGTCATGCCCCTAATTACAAGTACCTCTAACAATAGGCTTCTTCCATTTAGATCTATGTTTTCTTGAACGATAACTTTTACACTTACAACAACACTTAAAAATCAAGAATTTAGATTCACTAGATTTGAAAGCTAAATTTCAATTTGCTGGATTACAAACCCTTAAATCATGATTTAAAAAACAGAACCCACCAGATCACATTGATGTAGCAAAGATAAAAACTGTTCTGTGGAAGAGTTTCTTTTGTCTTGATCTTGTCCCTTTATTCCCTGCTTTGTGTGTATAATATATGTTCATAAGTAGGTATAGTACTATAATTTCCAAGTACATAAACATTCATATATTAGGAACATGCTCAAAAATATTATATCTTCAGGATGCACAATCAAAACTGTTCAGAGATCGCTGACCTAGATTAATGATGTTTTGCTGTCTTTTGTCAACAAATGGACCAGAAAAGTCCTCTTACTGCCATTATTTAAAATGAGTGTCATGCTACCCACATTCTCTGAGCCTGAGTCATCTTGTTAATGTACACATTTGAGATTGTTAATTTAACACCAGACTTGGAGAGAAGCAGCAGGAAGTGTGCATTTCATGATTACTACAACAGTTTTACCTCTTTCTCTTCCCAGCTCTGGGCTGGGATCCAAATTTGGGGGGAAAAAAAAAAAACCTGACATTCCCAGGCTCAGCTGATACTTTTTCCCATGTTACTGAGGAAACACAGCACACCTGACTTGGCAAAGAGCAAGACCCAAGAGGAGTGCTGAGACCTATTGCAATTCTAACATGGCACTTGGGCCATGTCTGAGTGCCAGAAAGTTTTAAAGGGTTAAAATTCACCTGAGAGATCTTCTTGTCACATTCATGTATTCAATTTATAAATGGGAAACAGAAGGACAAAGATTGGAATGAATCACCCAAGATTATATAGTTCACTAGTGATACATCCAGGACCGTGACCAAGTTTCTAGACTCCCCTTGGGCTCAAAGACTCTCCCTCAGTGGCTGATGTGGAAGAAATCACCATGAGAAATATTGAGAGTTTTTGGCTTATGATGAGACAGGGCTAGATAATGTCTAGTACTCAATGGTCTCAGACAGTAGATTTTTTTTCTCATTTTTTATTGGTATATTATAGTTGTACATAATGGACGGATTTGTTGTTACATATTCATACACAATATAACAGTATAATTTGGTCAGTATTACTCTCCAGGATTTCCTCATTCCCTCCCCTCCCTCTCCTCTACTGATCTCCCTTTGATTTCCATGAGATTCCCCCCCAATACCTTTCTTTTCCTTATTCCCCTCTATCTTCCACATGGGAGAGAAAACATACAACCCTTGACTTTGAGTTTGGCTTATTTTGCTTAACAAAATGTTCTCAAGTTTCATCCATTTTCCTGAAAGTGACATAATTTTATTCTTCTTTACAGTTGAAAAAAACTCCATTGTGTATATCCTCTTTCTTTATCCATTCATCCATTGACAGACACCTAGGTTGGTTCCATAGTTCAGCTCTTAGGAATTGTGCCACTATAAACATGTGTATGCATAGCTTGCTGACTTTAATTTTTTAGAATAAATACTGAGGAGTGGTATAGCAGAGTCATATGGTGCTTTCATTTCAGTGTTTTAACAGAAATCTCTGGCACACACGGACTCTGGATGCCTGTGTGGGGTCCATTGAGAGAGTCATGCAGTTGTCAATCTGGGAAAAGTGGTTTCGTACAGTCCTGAGATGAAAGTGTGGCAGGAAGGTAGATCACCCATGGGCAGATAGGATAAGGACCTTGGAGAAGGGAAGGAGGGAATGAGACCATGCCATCCCAGCAGGAGACTCTGGGCCTGGGGAACATCCTTGTAAAGACTAGATGACCAAAAAGAGACGAATGAAAGCCACTGGTCAAGACTTTATTGGAAATACATGCTCTTAGGCTGAACTCTCCCATCCATCAGAGTGTGTCTGGGAGAGTGGCACCTGCCGGTCACTACAGACAATTTCAAAAGACCCGGTCAGGAAAGGGAGGGCTTGGGGGCGGGAAGAGAAGGCCAGAGTCCTTCCTGGATAGGTCAGGAAAAACTCGCTGATTGATAGGAGGTGCGTCTACTGGTGACGTCAGCGTCTGGCTGGCCACTCCGCTCAGCAGCTGCCCTGACAGGTCCCCCTAATTGGACATCCTGGGCCCTGAACCGACCTAACAATCCTGTCACTGCCCCTGAAAGCTTCCACCACATTGGCTCTTCCTCAGTTGCCCCCTACCCCTGCCCTAGCAACAGCCAACCACAAAATCTTCTCTAATACACTTCCTCTTGTGCCAAGAAATCCTCACCCCCATCCTTGTGTTAAAAAAAAGCTTGGAGACTACTGTCTCCAGATTTGTAGAAGATAAAATAGAGCTGATTGGCCCCTTTCTGTCTATACTCCACCAATCAGCTATCGGGACAGATGAAGCCCCTAAAACCCCCCAGACAACACACACCCACTGGCAACCCTCTCTGTGGACTCCTCCCTCTCCAGGAGCTCCTGCTTATTCTCCTTTCTATTATTCTAGTAAATCCTGTTACTTCACTCTCACCCTTGTGTCCTCGGATTTCATTCTTTAAATTTGTGAGACAAAGAACCCACCTGACAGGCTGGGGCTGTAGCTCAGTGGTAGAGCACTTGCCTCGCAAGTGTGAGGCACTAGGTTTGATCCTCAGCACCACATAAAAATACATAAATAAAGGTATTGTGTCATCTACAACTAAAAAAATATTTTTAAAAAAAAGAACCCACCTGACAACAATGTAGGAAAGATGAGTCTGGACACCCAAGGAATTTTCAGGAAGCAAATTTATTTAAGCTACAGCAGTCCAGAGGAGTTAATGCCTAAAAATCTCTGAACCCCAATCTGGAAATTCTTTAAACTTTATACTGAGTGGGGTGGTTACGTGTCAGTGGGTGAGTATATAATAGTTAGTCTTTGGCCCACATTCTTAGGCTAGACAGATGTTTTGCAAGTTTTTACCAAGGAAGTGGAGCTAGTACCTTTTGCATAGCCACAAGCTCTCTTTGAGACAGACTATCACACCTTTTTTCTGCAAACCTAGCACTTACAAGAAAGAAGAAGCTCTAAACCACAATGACCTCTGCAGAAACCCTGCTGATATTCTGTTGACACTCTTTGTAAAATCTTGGTGGCAAGAAGGGTAATTGTGTGGAGGGTCTTTGGAGAAGCTTAATCATGGCCAGGGTCTTTTGGGTGGGGATACCTGGTATGCTTCAGGAGGTGCTCAGGAAATTTCTGTTGAATGGAAATGTCCTCCCTGAGAAGATGGAGGAAGGGCAAATGGAGAGGACCAAGCTTTCAACTTGCTCATGCTGGGCTTGTGAGTGGCCAAGGAGTTGACAGCTGGAAAATCAACCGAGAGTGCAGGTAAAGAAAGATGCAGGATGCTCCCTGATCAGCTGCCTCCTCTCAGTACTTTGGCCTACTGGGGGTTGTGTTATCTGCATTGAGAAGGCCAAAGTGAAAATTCACTTTCTAATTTTCTTTGGGGCCCTTTGTTTAGCTGGGTTTCCACTGATACTTTCCAGTCTGTTGGGTTGTGGGTGGGAGATGCTGCACTGACTGTGAGTGGACCTGACTGTGACCCTTATATGTCACTTTCTCTCTCTCAGACTCAGCTTCCTCATGCATGAGACAGAGCTGGTGATCTGTGCCATCCCCACATATCTCAAGAGACTATTGTGAGGACTGCATGATCATTCATGGCAAAGTGCTTCAGACGCTCTAAACCCCTCCTCTGCGCATGCATGTCAGAGGGCAGGGCCACCTTTATTCAGTCCAGCTGCACATTTTGCCTGTGAGCTAGTCCCTGCTCTTCATTAGGCTGGGGATCCAGTCCACCTGACCTTTTCCCAGGTAGCCTATGAGTGTGTGTTGAATCCTCACTTCAAGGACAAGTTGTTATAGGTGGGACTTATTTTCCATCTTTACATGGAGGATCAGAACCCACATGTTCTTTAAAAAGCACCACATGCTTTGACATTTGGTGGACAGGGTGTGCCTGTGGACTTCAGGTGTTTGGCTCAAGCTAATTTTTCTTTGAAGGGTTAAAAACTTCTTTCTGAAAACACATAGGAAAAGCTCTTTCTTGCAGCTTGAAACAACCTCAGGACAATTTGTTAATGCTTTTAGTGTTTTGTACTATGCTCTTACAGAAAATAAAAGTATTTATTTACTTACTCACTTTGTGGTTCTAGATCTGAAACCCAGGGCCTTGTGCATGCTAGGCAATTGCTCTACCACTGAGCTATATCTTCAACCCAAACAAAAGACTTTAAGACATAGGTGTGCAGCTTTGAGAACAACATGGTGTTTCCCAGCATCTAATGTCTCCACTGCCCTGCATACACTTAGGCCACAAATCCGCAGCCCAGGCACAATCCATCTTTCAGTTCAACAAGGATTACTAAGTGGTCAGAAGTACATAGACAGAGGGAAGATGGTATGGGAGGCAGACTTTTAGAGCCCCCGGTGGTCCCTGTATCCTGGTATTTGCACCGTTGAGCTACCCTTCCCTTGAGTATAGGTTGGGCTCACTGACTTGCTTCTAATGAACGAAGAATGGCAGAAGTAATGGGGTGGCCTCTCCACGATCATGTTACAGAAAGACTGTGCTTTAATCCATCTGGGGCACCTCTCCCTGTTGGATCACCTTGCTTCCTTGTGAGCAGGCCTATGGTAAAGTCCACAGGGTGTGGTGAGGAATGAGACTCCTACCACCATGTGCCAGGGACCATAGCCTAGCCATGGCATGAGTGGGCTGCACACAGTCCTGCAGTCCTGCTTCAGTCCTGAGATGCTGCGGCCCCAGCTGACAGCAGCTTGACCACAAGCTCTGAGTGTCCTGGAGCCAGAGGCACCCGGCTAAGCTGTACGGGACTCCTGAACACAGAAGCTGTGTGACGGTCGATATTTATAGTTAGAATCATTTAGTCTTAGCTATTTTGCCTTGCAGCTGATAGATAACTGACATGGACGGACATAAATAAGAAAAGGGAGCAATGGACTTGAAGAAAATAAGGGGATGGAGGGTTAGTACTTCAAAATAGAAACTGAGGGGAGAGAACACAATTTAATCCACAAGTCCCTTACTAGTGGTGTGTGACCAGGACAGGCCATTTGACCTTTTTGTGCCTCAGTTTTCATCATCTAATGTGGAACCTATTTAATAGGGTTGTTATAAGAAAAGGAGTTACTATTTGGGGGATGTTTGAAACAGTGGCTGGTAATAGACCACTGTAAGAATCTGTGGATTTATATGATGATAGATGCTAACAGTGGGCTAGGGTTGTCTAGTCTGCAACCAGTCTCTCCATGGCCAGGTCTCTGGGTCCCCCTTGCTTTTCAGAGGAACTTTTCTCTGTCTCTCTCATCTACACAGAATTTGGGAGATTTTGCTGATGAGGGTCAATGAGTTCCAGAAGGTACATAAGGAGGGCCTAAGAGGACTGGAAAAGGAAGAAGATTAATTCAGACAAGGGGATATACCATGGGCTGGCTGAAGCAAGACCAGGAAGAATCGGGCTGGAATTCATCCTGGACTCTTAGAAAAAGGCTGGTTGTCATTTATAGTTACAGTCCAGATTTGCTTAGTTGGAAGTCATGGAGTTGCCGGGTAGTTGCTCAATCTCCCAGCTTCAGGTGGTGTGATGACCAGGCTGCTGTGATTCCTTCTGAGAATCCCCAGAGATCCTAATTCCATTGACTTGGACCTTAAAATTTTCTAACTGATGCCAAGGTGATGTGAATATGCAACAGGGATGAGAACCGCTGGAAGAGACTCCCCAGAGCTCCCATTGCTGCTACTCAAGGGTGGTCCAGGGACCAGCAGCAGAGGAACCTCCTGGGAGCATGTTAGAGATGCAGCAGCTCTGGCCCCACCCAAGCTGTTAAATCAAAATCTACATTTTAGCCGAGTCCCAAGAGATGAAGTGTGAGAAGCCCTGACTGCAGCTCAGGAAGCGGGGCCTTTTCCATTTGCCGGGGTCTTCCATGTCTATCAACTCCACAGGAGCCCTATGTTCTCCCTGGGAGTGCCACCTGACAAGCATCTTGGGCTAGGTGAGTGCAAAAGTCAGCTGTCTTTCTGTGTCCCTGCTGGGGAACAGCTGGCCCTCATTAGAGAAGATGTCCCCGTGCTCTTCTGCATCATTAGAGCCAGATTGGCCCGGCGGCTCAGAATCTCTAGTGTGCTTTCCTTGTGTTCTGATATAAACAGCCTGACCCAGCAAGGGAAGAAAAGGTTTAGATTCTGCCTGCTCAAGAAAGTCTGTGCAATGCTCAAGCCAAAGGCATGTTACAGGGAGTGGGCAGGAAACAAAGCGGTGGGCGAGAGAAAGGGTTAACCTATTGATCAAGAGCTGCCTCTTCGAGCCCCTTGTCTTTCTGGAACATGTGTTGCTGGTGCAAACACATTAGAAAGATGAGCTCATGCTCAGTTCAGTTCCTCTCAGGGGAGGCTGGAAGAACACAAGAGGTTGGAGACACTGTCTTGAAAATAAATCAGTAGCTTTGAGGGCAACTCAGAGGAGAAAAGCAGATGCCAGGGCAGCCTGCACGTCAGGGATAAAACTTCATGTGCGCAGACATAATTTTCCAGAGTTATTAATCAGAGCTAGAGAAAAGACTTAAAAAAGTGGAAAAACAAAACCCAGCCATGTTATCAGTATTGTCTGCATCTCTAATTCTAGATCAAATCCAGATTCTATGACATTTCTCCTGAGAAATAAAAGTGAACAGCAGAAAACATATGGGCTGATACACAGTAACAATTATGATCTCTCCGCAGGTCCTCATTTATTAGACCACATGTAAGGCCAGACGGAGCTATTACAGAAGATAAATTTCCCTTGGCGGTATAGAATGGACGCTAATAACAGTGATGTTCCAAAATGTTAACTGATTTGACATGTCGCTCCTCAACTCAATAATTTGCGATGGCTCCCAGTTACCTACTAAATAAAGTCCAAATGTCATAGTTTGGAATTCAATGATGGCACAAAATCATGAAAAGCAAGACAGCAGAATGGCCTTTTGTGTCAATGCAAGCTGAGTTTGAAACTACATTCACACGTACAACTGACCCTGGGTAAATAATTGAACTATTCTGAACTCATTTGGATAATCAGAGCCCCTTCCTTGCTAAGGCTGAGGGTCAATGTGATATTGAATGAAATGCACTTAGCACAGTAAATGGTCAGTAGTGACATTAGTTGTAGTGGTCATTGTTGATGACAGTAACAAGTCTCCAATCCACTTCTCTCTCCTTACGGTTTGCCCACATCCTATGTGCCCACCCAAGGAAATAGGTGCTGGTCTGTCTGCAGACTGCAATCACCACTTCTGTGCTCCTGCTCACATTGTTAGATTCTTCCTGTCCACACTGTGCCCCTCCTTACAGGCTTAACTCAAATGCTTCCTTCTTCATGCAGCTTCTGAGGGTAGGAGTCGCACCAGATTTACTTTAATATTCTCAGAGTGAATGAAAACCCTGAATATGGTAAGTGCTCAAAAAATGTTGAATGCATAAGTGAATGAATGCATGAGTGTGTGAGCAGGTATACCCAAAAGCACTGCTGGACCCTGTAGGGGAAACAGATCAGGGAGGACTGAGGGCCCCTAGGTCTAATTTCAGGGCTGCCAATGGACCTCTTTGGATAGTTGTCAGCGAAGTGAGCAGGGGGGGGGCCCAACCCACTCTGGAACAGCGTGATGCCTAATGAGATCTGTAAAGTGCTTTTCTGTGTACCAAGGCCTGGGTGATAGACTCTTGAAGGCTAATGTGCTCAATTCTCACACCCTTGAACAAAAGAGGACAGATGGACTCCCACTGGAGTCTGGCCCTCACTTCTGAGCTCCCAGCTGGAGTTCTCTCCAGCCTTGCAAACCTGATCAAAGTTCCTGCTGGGCTCACAGTACACAGTCTAGTGCTCCAAAGTCCTCTGAGCCCACCCAAGCCAGCAGGGACCCAAAGGGCACCTTTGTATGAATTGGATGGAAAACAAGCACCTTGTCCCCTGAGCCCTAGTGCATGACTTGGCACAGAAGTTGCAGACTGGAAGAAAGCCTCCACTGTGGCATGGCATACACACACGCACGTGCATGCACATTACTATGCAGAGACTGTGTAATTGGGGTGCTCTTTCAGGGATTGCACAATCTGGGGTCTCAATACAGGTTTTGCAACCAAGTATACAAGAAGATGGGGTTGGGCACAGTTCCTTTAGTACCCTAAAGCCCAGCAGAATAACAACCTGCATAGGGATTGGATGTGTTCCGGTTTTAGAACTTTAGTCTATGAAACATTTTTATGTTACAGTCATCCTTCTTGGGAACACAGAAAGCCAAGGGGGTGTAGGTACACACAATGTGTATCTGCTTTTGCCACCAAGTACCGCATGGCTCTTTCCTGGATGAACAATCCTTTTACTATAAGGAGGCATCTGTTCACTTCTGTACTTGATTTAATAAATCATTTCATAAGCACGCTCTGGTCAACAAAAGATATTTACAAAATAATTTATAAGACTGAAATTCATGTGAAAATATAGGAAATTTGGCACGAATTTCAGTGAAAGTGGAATATTTTGAGGGTCAAGGCGAGCTTGGATCAGAAGGATAGAGATGCTGGCTTGCTGGTCCATGTGACTGGAGAGACTGGCAAAGAAAAATGAAGTTTGACTTTAAAACATTTGAACTCCTAGGCCCTTAAAAATACTTGCTTTCTATTAGGGTCAGTTTTATACTTCTGTACATTTCTTAGGGCTAAATTTATAGCTACTTTGCTGTCCATGGTTACCTTTAATAGTCCTTTCAAAATTGACTGGATGGCCAGGTGCTGTGGCACATGCCTGTAATCCCAGTGGCTTTGGAGGCTGACGCAGAAAGATGGCAAGTTCAAAGCCAGCCTCATCAAAAGCAAGGTGCTAAGCAACTCAGTGAGACCCTAAATAAAATACAAAATAGGGCTGGGGATGTGGCTCAGTGGTCCAATGCCCCTGAGTTCAATTTCATACCCCTCCCCCAATGGTTAGATTACCAAAATTCTTTTGTCCCATAAAATCTTCATTGATGATGTAACATTCATTTTCTAAAGGATCCCTTTGTATTGATACACCTCCTCATTAGGGTCTGGTCTAAGAGAAGCAAGAATTAATTTTAAAAGGACTAGACATCAGACAGTATATCCTCCACTTCTGGGCTCCCAGCCTTATTTCAATAAGGTCCACGCCACTGCTTCTGATAAGGGCTGTAAGGGACAATTTTGATTCTATGTTTCTCAAATGCATATTCAACCACTTCCTATTTGGATTGGAGGAGTCTGGTCATAAGACCCCTTCACCACAATACATCTGATGAATTAGGAATTATAATTCCTCTCTCCCAATTCCCCTCCAAATATATTAAATAAAAAAGCAGGTGGCTCTCTGTTTGGAAAAGAAACTTCCTTTGGGCTTTGAAAGCATAGGCTGTGTTGAGGGCATGGAGGGGTATGGATGTGGATTGCTCCAGCCTGAAACTGCCCTGCTACCCCTACTCAGAGGTACTTCCTGAGGAATCAGCATTGGCTTTTCCTCCAAATGCCTTATGAATATATAGTGTGATCTAAATTCCTGAGGTCGCCTCCAGCCAACTTCTGCAGCAGTAAGAGAAAGGGAGAGCTTTCCTGTCCAGTGGGCATTGAACTTGGGCACTCCCACACCCCTGAACTCACCCTCAAGATGTGTTACAGTTCCTCACCACTTTCTGCTCACAGGGTAGGCAATGTAAAATATTTTGGAGGGATGCAGGAGTTTCCAGGGTCTCAATCCAAACCCCTTCCTTCAAATTCAAACTTCAGAGAGAGGAAAAAACAGACCATATATATCTGAAGGTGATTAATTGTCTTTATTGGAGGAAAACAAGAAGTCATCAATCTCATTATCATTATGATAGAAATCTTGATATGTATACATGATTGTCAAGGCAGAGAATCATTTGCTACATAGACCCATGAACAATTTTGCAATGCCGCAAACCTATGGGGGTTAAACTTCTTGCAGAGTTTATTACATGCATGGAATAAATGCACAGTTTCCCTTCTTTTGGACAAGCATGTTTTTATGGGAAAATTGAACCAATCGCAAGCCTGGTAATAGTAAACATGGAAATGTTCCTGGGTTTGACATTGTAAGCTTTTGGAAAACATGCTCACTGTTGAGGGGGAGCCGAAAGAAGGGCAATTACATTATGTGTAGCCACAAAAGCCAATTTGGAAATAGTTCCAATGTTTGTTGTGGGCAGAATGTACCTTTGATGTCTTCTCACCTGAACGCGGGACTAAGATAAAATGTTCTCTGAAACATGCCACCCTGTCTTTCAAAATGAGGACACTGCTTCCATGTAGCTGCCTTTCTGTTGACATTTGGATAGTATCTCATGTCACCCTGAAACAGCCCAAGTACCCTGGAAGGACAGTGGCAGGCTTCAGAGCTGCAGGACACATCTCTTTCCTTCTGTAGCTTCTGTTGCCAAAGCCCTGTGTACCAAAGTGCAGGGCTTCTGGAAGGGCCTGGCAACCCTGGTCTGTCAAAACTAAGATTTTTCTTTGGGAAGCACTTTAACTAGTGTTTGGGGCTGTTGAGTCCCTAGTGATGTCTCATCTCTGTGACTAAAGCCTCAAACATCCCTCTCATTTTCTTTTTTCCTGTCCATAAGAAAATAAAATCACCTGTAAGTAAAATAATACAGCAAATCATCAGAAGACATAATAATCATATGAGAAATTCCCAGAAACAAAAATAATGTTAAAAAACAGTATGGCGTATGCGGAAGCGGCCTTAGTACAAAGGGTGAACACAACAGTTTGTCCCTTTGGTATAGAAAGACACAGACATTGAGAAGCCATTGCTGTTTGCTTTGTCCACAAAACTACATGCTGAATGTTTGGCTTCCAAATGCACAGCCTTTGGATTTGCAAAAGCAGAACCCCCAGAGCCACAAGCTGAGCTGCTCCTGCTGGAGGTGGCAGGGGAGTCAGGGAAGGGCTAACTCCTTCCCGATGATTCTGGAGGCATTGGCTGCCATGTGGAGCAGAAGCCAGGCCAGGTCTTGGCCAGCATGCAGGGCAGACTTCCCAGCAGGGCCGGCTGCTGTGCGTACGCCTGGGCTGCAGACCACGATGCACTGAGACCACCAAGAAGGGACCTGGTGAAAGGGGTGTGGGCTTTTATCGTCCTCTTTCTCCTCTTCCTTAGACTTCCCTGCCACCCAGAGTTGAAGTTTTTGAGCTAACTCATCCGCACACAAATCTTCTTGGAGCCATCAGGAAATAAGCCCCAGTTTGAAAAAAATAATCTGTTTTTCCAATCTCAACATTTTCCGTTCTGCAAATCAAAGGTCTTGTATGTTTGCAGGCTCAACCTAGGACCAGGTCCCCCCCACCCCGCAAAAGGGTGGTGGGTTACATAAAGGTATATACATTTTTTTTTTTGAAACAAACTGAACAGTGTTTGGTCTGGAATGTGTTTAAGGAAAAGGTAAACTTTGCAGAGTGTGAGGAGACAGAACAGGAAGTAGTACTGTTTTAGTAGAACATGCAAAGGAGTCGTGCACTGCCTGAATCAGAGGACCATCACAGGGGTGAGTGCATAAACCTGGGAAAGAGTACATTTCTGTTTATGAAAATGGGAGGAGCTGCCCTTTGCTGGTCTTTGCCTTTTTTTTTTTTTTCTCTCAGATCCAAAGGATCCCAGAAGTGCACCTATGGCCTTCATAGGAAGGAAGGAGCGTTGTGGGCTGAAGCAGAGGCACTAGCCCCAGGTCTCATGTGTTTGGCTCTGGAGCAATGGATCCAGTGTGGCTTCCCCAGCATGGAGAATCAATTCCAGCCACAGCTCTGGATAGCCCAAGGGGCCATGGTTCCAGAGCTCTAAAATACTGAGTCCATCTTCACTGGGATATGGTCTTTTCTTTCTGTTTCCATGAGAGGATCAAGAGGGGGCTGCCCAGGCTCCCTCCCCTCTGACTATGATGTCTTGGGCTTTTGTTTAGAGGGAAGTCTCCTCTCTCACTCACAATCCATCCAGGCCATGCTGGGCACCAAAGTGGACAAGTGAACAGCCCATTAGTCTTGGGTAAATTGAGTCCACTATGTGGACTGTGTTCATCAGACTGCTGATGTTTTCTAAGAGCCAAACCTTTGTCTGTTTGGCCACAGGCATCTTCTTTTGCCCCAGGCCTGATTGCCAAGCTCCCTGGACACTACCTTAAGAGCTAGCTGCAGAGTGTCACCCTCTCAAAGTCACAAGCTGCTCCATGCTTTTGAGATGAGATTTTAAAGAAGTGACCAGAATCAAGGTCAAGAACACTATGTCACACCTGCTTTATTAATTTATTTTTTT
Organism: Geosciurus inauris; assembly: GCA_004024805.1. Classification (NCBI taxonomy): domain Eukaryota; kingdom Metazoa; phylum Chordata; class Mammalia; order Rodentia; family Sciuridae; genus Geosciurus; species Geosciurus inauris. Next base: position 38,874 of record PVHX01001423.1, read on the forward strand.
GTCATGGTTTCAGCATAGTTCTTTTCTTTCCAAAGGAGACATGAAGGGGGTGTTGTCTTTTCTAGTTTCCATGGAGGCAGGGGCAGCACACACTAGTTGCTGCCAATCCCATTAGCAGCCCTGGGGGTTCTGTCTCCTTTGCTGGGCAGCACCCTTTTGCCTCAAGGGTTTTGTGGTAAAGTGCACTTCACCTAGGCGTCCCTGCCTTTCCCAGATCCAACCCTTCCTTTCCCAGATCCAACCACCTTTGACCGGCCAATCTGGGACTCCAGAGCATACTGTCTCTCCTGGGAAGCAAAGCTATGCAGAGCAGGGAGCTACCAAGACTCTAAAGGTACCTGGGTGAAGAGCAACAAGCTGACAGCCTGTGGGACCTGAGTGTGTGCCCACTCATTTCCAGATGAATACCAACTACTCTTAATGCCTCATTTATGAGATTAAGATTAGGGGCTCAAGAGGAACACACAGGCAGAAGGAAAGACCATTCCAGGACACATTCAAAACTGAATATCCATGTGAGGGGAAAGAAGTTCATTTGCACTGAGAAGGTTAGAGACCAAATGGGGGACTTGGAGGTGGAGAAAGAAGATGGGAATGGGGCCTGTGTGTCCACTCACAGCCTCAGCTGAGCACAGTGGATGAGAATATGAAATGCTCTGTTAATTCTAGTGGCACTGACATCAGTGAGGGGCCCAGGACTTGGCTATCCTTTGTCAGGCCTTAAGCAAAGGTCCACTTTACATTCTCTTCCTGTTTTCTAATAAAATATCAATAATGCCAAGTGGTTGGAAGAGAACCTTTGTCCTTTTATCCTGAGGGATCTCTAAGAAAGGCAGACTCTTCCATATGGCATTTATTTCTCCCTCTTCCTAAAACAATGGAAAATAACCTAAGTCCAGTGGCATCAAGACAGTATGGGCTTCCTCATGTCACGTTCAACAGAATCTACTATTGGGCCCAAACCAGTCACCATCTTGCACTATGTTATTGGGACTTGACTTGCCAAGGGCCAAGAACTGACCCAGACAGCTCAGAAGGTACCTGCTCAGGTTCACCCTTCACCTTTTGTGCATTTTTCAGGTACAAGAAACTTAAAGAACTGTATATTACATGCACCTCATATATCAGCTCCAGAAAATATTTTCACCACCAATAATAGAACTTGGCTTCAAATGCTGCTTTCTAAATGCAAGTGGGTGTGTGTAGCACACAGAAAAAAAAAAGTCGTTAACTCCTCTATGCACATTACAGGTACCAAACTCAGGATGATTATCCGATGCCCAGTAACCTTCTATTTACTTTTTTCTTATACTGTATAAACTTGAATGTTTCTGTGACACTTATTGGTAAGCAACATCCTAATCAACCTCCTAGAGAGACTCCTTAGTTTTCTTAAAAATTGTTTATAATACTTACATCCTTGTCTTCCTGAAGGGGGAGAGGTTGATGCTTCTCTAGTTTAGGGGACACTTGCTTTTAAACTGGGTCTGCTATCATTTTATAGACTTTTCTAGGCTTTTTGTGCATTTTGAAGAGGGAAAGCTTGAATTTTTGCCCTGTGTGCTTTGTGTGGCAGATGCCAAGCAGGACTCCTGCCAAGCAGCTGAGCGCCTGTGACACATGGAGGAACAGGTAGACCAGCTGCCCATCTTTGCAGTTGCTCTTCTACATCCTGTACTAATGTCCTTAGGAAGACAGGCTGGGGCTGCTCAGCCCAATAACACTGTGTGTGTGTGTGTGTGCACGCGCACGTGCGTGTGTGTTGGGAGGGCAGTGCAGCACTAAAAATAGGCAAAAGTGTGGAAATTACAAAGATAGCTTGCCCAAGAGGACCTTCCATGACTGGCCATCCGCAGGAGAAAGGCCTGAGGCCAACAGCCGGGACAGCCACTAGACCATCAGGTGGACCTACTGGGACACCCTTGGTGAGCTCCAGGCTGACTGCAGAATCGAGTGGGGGGCATAGACGGGCACAATGGTAGAGGGAGGCTTTGGAGCCACCTGCCTACGCCTACAGGGAGCCTCCTGGGAAAGTGTGGCCTGTGTTGCACACTGCTCTCTCTCTTGCACACCTATCCACCACGTAGGTGCACAATGTGGCCTAGTGTTCCCGGACATTCCTGGTTTTAACACTAAGAGTTCCATATCCTGGGAAATCCTTTGGTACCAGGCCAACTGAGGCATTTTTGATTTTCCGGTTCCACTGAGGAGAGGGGTGGCTTCACACACCCGCTGGGCCTGGCTGAGGCCATCTCTGAACGTTTCCGTGGTGGCCAGTGTCTTGTGCACTTGGTAGTCACCTCTTCCTATCACCCCAGATAGATGGTTTCTTCTTTGGGACGGTTACCCTCCCCTCCCTTAGATAACATTCATACAAGAGCAGGGTAAAAATATGGAGACACAACTTGTGAGTGTCGGAGGCCATTTTAAGTATAAGATTAGAAATGCATTTTTAAAAAACAAAGAGAGATTAATTTTAAAACTGCATAGCTGAGATCAGAGTTTCATCCGTTATCCCTCGTGAGAAAAGAGGGTGTGCATGGGTTCGCTTTAAACAACATAGCAGCTTGCCCTTTGGTAAGGGAGGCTCCTAAATCTTGGCATTGCAGGCATCTCATTGACTGGCAAAGTCAGCCTGTGAAGCTGAGCCTGGGTCTCCGGGGAGCAGGTGTCTTCAATTCCACTGTCGGTGTGGGTTTTGCTGGAGGAGCTGCTAGGTAAAGTTTTCTGCAGGTTCCTCCCCAACCCCCCAGAACTGCCCCTCCAGAGAAAGAGAAGTAAAGTGCACTCTTAGCCTTGGAGACAGATTCTCGATCCTCTTATTAGAATTTTAAAAAATACCTTGAAATTCCCTCTGGAGAAAAAAAAAATCTCTTAAAGGTTAACATAAAATTACTATTGAAGAGCAAACGATATAGGTCATGTAACTGAGAGATAGAGATCAAGAACACATACTTCTTAAAAGGAAAACAAAATCCTAATGCACAATATTTACTAATATTTAAATAATCCAGTTGAAACCATTTTTTTTTTTCATGAAAAAATACACCCTAGACGGTTGCCTACACTGAGAAGAGTGGAAAGGGCGGAGTTGGGGAAGAGAAGGTCCATTCAGTTAGAGCTTTGCAAGATTCATATATACAGCACCAGATCCTATTAATTCAGCTCCCCTTGAGTCAGTAGAGTTTGTGAGAAATGAACACTTCAGAATTACAGTATAAAATATGGCCATAAAAAACTTGTGTCTTCCAGTCCTATGCAGGAAATTGCACCAGGCAGGGCGTGGTCTTGGTGGCTCAGGGCTCCCCTTCCCTGGCCCCGCCCCCCCTGGTTCCCACCTCTAGAGCTGGTCACTTGCTTCCAGTGTGCACTGTCGTCACAGTGGTGGGCCTGGGTCTCCGCTCGGCTCCGACTCCTGAGACCCCTGATGAAGAGGAAATGAAACTACAGAGCGTGGAAGGTTCCAGGCCTGCGGGGGAACAGCAGACACTTGGGTTCAGAGATTCAGAAACAAATTTGCAGCCCCTTCCCACAACAAGGGTCAGATGGGTTGGGTCTCTGGGGGACCAAACATTTTCCCATGTGACTCGACATGTTTTTTTTTTTTTTTTTTCTCTCAGTGCTGGGGGTTGAACCCAGGTCCTCATGCATGCAGGGTATGTACTCTACCACTCAGCTACATCCCAAGCCCCAGACTCTCCATTTTTACCTCCCCATAGGAAAACCTTTGCAATATGTTCAAAATGCTTTAGGAATAGACTCAACTCTCCTCTCCTATTTTTTTCCTTATAATTATAAATGCTTTGCATTTATCTTAGCCACCATGATGAGTGGGTCCATTTATTGAGCACTTACTATGTACTGGGCTTCGCCCGCGTGTGGAATATATACGGTCATTGTAAGACTTGTTCATATCTTACAACAGCTCCATGAATTAGGCATTTCAAGAATGAAGAAAGAATCTGATATCCTCTTTTGGCCCTTGGTTGGTGTGTTGTCTATACTCTTGGCTAAGAAACACTTTGGGACATGGGGCTGGAAATGAGAATGTTTACCTTTTCCTGTGAGAAATCAGCAGCCCCTTGACCTAGAAGAATTCCTCCCAGGCTGCACTCAAATCCTCCCCAGGCCCTGATGTGGGCTGCAATAGCTGTCCAGCAGTGCATTCCCCACAGAGCTCTGCACACTCAGACACAGGGAGATCCACACAATTAATAAATAAGATGAGCTTCGCTGTCAATGCCCTTCCATACGACTTTAAAGAAAAGATCAACTGTGAGCTCCTTCTGGTCAGAATGAGGAAAAGATCTCTGTTGACACATGAATATAGTCCACGGGCAGTGCAACTGTGTCAGGGACGCTCATGGAGACGTCCTGGGAAGATTTAGGAGGGGACAGTCCAGAATGAACTGAGATGATCTTTAGAGCAGGAGGAGACTCTTTTTTGAGCCAAATAGGAAGAACTGTGATGCTCAAAATGGGGCCAAGCTGAAGGGCTGCTCAGTGTTTAGGGAGATGAGGATTGATGGGGACAACCAAGGCAACTGGTTCAAAGTAGAGAGGAACCAGCTGGGCGTGGTGGTGCACACCTGTAACCCCAGCACTTTGGGAGGCTGAGACAGGAGAATCGCGAGTTCAAAGCCAGCCTCAGCAACGGCGAGGTGCTAAGCAACTCAGTGAGACCCTGTCTCTACATAAAACACAAAATAGGGCTGGGGATGTGGCTTGGTAGTTGAGTACCCCTGAGTTCAACACCCAGCACACACACACACACACACACACACACACACAAAGTAGAGAGGAACCACTGGATGGCCTAGTAGGAGACAGAGAGGACTCTGAAGAGAGGAGAAGGGAATAAGCCCTCGAGGGTGTCAGTGCCATGCAAAGATGAGGGATAATGAAATACTGTTCCTATTACTTTTATTGCAAAGTCAGTGCACTTCAAATAAATGAGCTCAAATTATGATCGTTCTCACCCCCCTAATATATATATATATTAAAAGTCTGCGAGAACTGCTGTGAGGAGTCCCTACCATTCTGTCCTCAATCCACAGAATGACAACACAATGAGGAGCAAATTGGAGAGGAAGGAGATAGACAACAAAGGGTCTGGGTCTCATCCAGACGGGCCTGGCTGCATGGCCCTGGGGCTGTGGATGGATTTCTCATCTATAAATGGAAATAATCATATCTAGCGTGTGTGAGTATTAAATGGTTCTATTAAAAATAATAACGTCCTCGGGTGGTTGTGAGCATTAAGTGGGATAAAGTATTGGAAGTGCCTGGCAGGCAGAAGGCACTCCACAGGACTGCTCCTTCCTCTCCACCCCAAGCTTGTCTCATATGCCCGCTAAAGAATTCTGGTTTTGCTACATACGCACAATCTTTTTGGCTGGCCAGACTGAGGCTGCTTGAGACACCTGCATTCGAGCTGTCCAGGCTGCTGCCGAGATGTAGCCTTCTCATATGCCTCACGACGGCTGTGGCATTGAATGCTTGCTGAAATTTAAGACAGGAAAAATATTCCAGCTAGTTAGAAAAGACTCTGATGGCTTCCTTTTATGTATCTGGTTACCCCAAGCATGGCAAGCTTCTCCAAACATTCTAAGAATACTTTAGAAAGAAAACTTCTATTTTCCCTTCTTCCCAAAGTGTGCAAATTCATTTAAACCCCCTCTCCAATTAAAATAAATTTTGGAGATATAAGAAAATAGTTTGCTTCTGACCTCATAGATATATAGAACAAATGTAAAACGATTCTCTCCAGAATTTAAGAGAAGAGATTTTAGAATGAAAGGCATATTGTAATAGTGTAATATCTTAAAATGTGATGCTTTACAATAATATTTATTTTCCTGTAATTGATAATGTTGTCCTCATTTGTGACATTTCCTCTGAATAAAATAGGGCAGTGGAATTAATTTTGTTTCTATATAGTCACTCACTGCTGGCTTTCATGGCAAGACGGCTAGCTTTTAATTCCCCGTGTTGTTTAAAACATAGTTTAGGTTATCAATCCATGATCACAAAACCTCTGTGGTTTATTTTCTATATTTTAAAATTTTGTTTTACTTAACTGTTACGGGTGCATTGTAATCAAACATCATGGTGGAATTTGTCATTTTCCATCTGTGCATGCATATAACATCCTTTGGTCAGGTTCATTCCCAAGTACTTCCCCTTAACTTCTATGGGTTTAAATCCATCACATTTTTAATGGAAAATGTTGGTGAATTCAACTCAGATTTTCTGTATACTTCCCCCTCCATATCACTTTAGCAAAAGCTGACTCTTCAAAGTTACAGCAAAGTGAAGAGAGATGAAGGGGTTATATTGCTAAAGAAATGGCAGATGAGTAAGAGCTGGCAGGACTGCTATCTTTGAATGACAGGGTGGAAAGGTTTAATCACACATGATGTCCCTCTTACACTGTGGTCCTCCCTCCAGGTCTTAATCATTATCAGTTAAAATTAATCAAAATAGCTGGATGAGGTTCTGGGAATTTCCATCCAAATTAGGGTGACAGTGACCTTTAGAAGTAATACACACTCCAATGACAGAGCAAGCTTCACGAGTGGCTCGAATCACTGGGAATTTAAAGACCCCAGGACTTACTCTCCATTTGCTTTTGGCGAAGTTCTTTCGGATCTGGGCGCTGACGGACTCGTGGATATTCTTATTGAGGGCCGTGTCACCAGCGATCCTGAAATAGAGGTAAAGATATTCCTTCAAAAGGGGCCACTGGGTCCCAGGTTGTTTCCCAGGGAAGCTCCTTCTGTCCTCAGGGAAACCCGGGCTCATGAGAGGGTGACTTCTCTCACCCTGGGACTCACCCCTAAACTCACCCATGCCACCACCATCACCCCAAGGTCCAAGCCCGCTTTCTGTACTCTGCACCCTTCCTGTTTTTCCCTCTTTTGCCCTGAATTTACTTCCATCCCGTTCCCTTTCTCTGACCCGTCTCCCTCCATTCCAGCGCTCAACCTGCAAGCCTCACACATGTCTGACTGCTCCCACCACCAGAAGCCTCCCCAAGGCCTGGCTTCCAGCTTCCTTGCAGCCAAGGTCCTTACTTTCTACCCTCCTGAGGGCCTGTCCTCTGAGGACCCAGCGGGTGTTCTCAGCTCCCTCCTGGCTCCATCCCAGCTGAGCTAAGCTCTGCGATGATGGATGATGACGTTCCAGCCATCTGCCCCTCCCCCGCCCCATGCCCCTCCCCTTTTCCACCTCACTCAGTCCTACTTGGTGCATCTGCTATTCCTGCACTTTCTAGAAAGTTCCCAGAACTTAGAGGACCACATCTACTGTACATTCTACTGGGTCCTTGATGGTCCTGGGCAATCTTTATTATGGTTTTAGCTTATTCCTGAGCCCTTTTCTATAAGTGTGTGTGTTCTTCTACTCCAACCCCTCCCTCTTTCTCTCCTTCCCTGCCTCTCTCTCTCTCTTTCTCATCTTGCATCTCCCACTTCTTCCTCAGCTTACAATCACCAATCTCAGGACCTGGAGGTCACTTACAGCCATTCTCTCCCCCACGCCTTTCTTGACCACGACATCACCTCCCCCTTACATCCAACCCCTTGGCCTCCCCCTCTGGTCAGAGGAAGCTAGTCTTCTCTCTGTCTTTCCTGGGCTTTGATCCTTCCACCTTCCTTTTCCAGTTTAATACCACACAATTCAATTTTAGGTTGTTATCTGATGCCTAGAGTTTATGGAATCTTGGAAAAGTTAAGGGGCAGGTGCCAGAGTTGTGGATCATTCTTGCTGGCAGGAAGAGAACTGGTACAGGAGGAAACCTTGCACCACCCAGACCCAGTCTGCCTTGGCTGTGGAACATTCCAGATATCACACACTACTACTCCCAACTGCTTCAGGAAAGGAAAGGAAAGGAAGAAGCTCAGGGCTTATTCAGGCAAGAAATCATCCCACTGAACCTTTCTTTTTTTTTTTTTTTTAAATATTTATTTTTTAGTTGTAGGTGGACAGAATATCTTCATTTTATTTTTATGTGGTGGTGAGGATCGAACCCAGTGCCTTACGCGTGCTAGGTGAGCACGCTACCACTGCGCCATAACCCCAGCCCCCTGAACCGTTCTTTTCCTTCAGAATTGCAAACTTGGTCAAGGACCTAGGCTTTCAGTCTGTGCCAGGTTGGCCCACATTTAGAATCCAGTCTGATATTCCCAGCTAACAGCATCTTTTCCCCAAATATATTTCCCTCTTCTTCCAGCACGGAGAAAAACACACCGCCAAGAGGAAGCTCAGAGAGCAACTGATGTGAGCCAAGTTTTCATTTCCAACAACTGCCATTTGCCCCCTTCTCCAGACGCACATCGGTGAGACCAAAACAGTACACATGAATGGGCAAATCTGAAATCAGAGGTGTGAGCAGGTTGGGGAGCTGTAGACATCTTTATCAAGTGTTTTCTCCTACAGAGCTCATGCAAATGCTTCTTCCTGGACCACTTAAAAAAGCTACATCCTCAGAAAAGTATGCCAATTCTAACGTGTTGGTGGCCAGTTCTTTCTTGGAAACAACTGGGCCAGCGTGGTAGGAAGTGTGGAATTCCTCAGTTCGAACACTGCTGCAGGCCAGAGTCAGGCTCCAAACCAAACAGGCTGGGGAGCGGGGGATGTCAAGGAGACTCTGGCGCTGGGCTTCCACCTGCCTGTTGGCAGCATGGTCTCCAGCACTTTGGGCCTGGAGCCTGTTGCCTGCACTATGTTTCCCACATCTCTGTGGGTTATCATGGGCCCAGATGAAAGGAAAATGCAACTCTGAATTATTCTAGGAATGTTTCATGTTCACTTCCCACAGTCCTGGGCTCTGCTACAGCTGGGTAAGAGTCATGCTAGGCAGCAGGTGGCCCAGGGCCTCCTGCCAGGCAGTCATCGAGGGTACAGTCACCGTGGGCCATAAGCACACAGCACTGTCCTCAAATGGGCACCATGATGAATGGTTGTTGGTGCATTGAATGGTTCCAGGTAAGCTAGGAAGTTGAGCATGATGACGCGGCCACCCTGACGCTCAGTGATCCTAGCTTCAGCACTATTCATCAGCACTAGAAGAGTGGGGTCTTAAAACTGAAGGGATCAGTGGTCGTCCAGATTGTCTAGGAATTGACCTATGTTTCTGATACAGAAGAATTTCTGTTTAAATCTGTAAGCACACACAGATTTGTAAGGCTATGGGTAAACATCTCGTTCAAGTCTCTCTCACTCCCTGGCTTTATCCTCTGCACCACGGATGTGGACGACCTTTACAAATCGCACCTTTTGTGGCTTGCTGCACTACCCTCTGCACCCCCAGAGCATCCAAGTGCTCTCTCCCTGCCTTGGGTGCTTTGGGTTTTGTAGGTGATCTACTTTCCTCCATGGCTTTCGTTCTGTTTCTCTAGCTACTTGCTCAACGTAGGCCTGGTGATAGTCCAAACAGTGCTTGCCGGATTCTTGGGCTGCTTCATAATTCCTAGGCCAATCAAGAGGGGAGGGGGTCTCGGTCAACAATCAGGAGTGTGGTGGTTAATTTTATGTGTTACTTTGGCTAAAATATGGTACCCAGATATCTGGCCAAATGCTAGTCTGGATGTTGCTGTGAAAGTATTTTTTAGATGAGTTTAACATTTCAATCAGTAGACTCTGAGTCAACCATATTTTTATAGGTGGGCCCCATCTAGTCAATTGAAGGCTTTGAAGAAAAAAGAGGAAGAGGAAATTCTGCTTCTGGATTGTTTTCAGAGTTGAGCTTTCAGATTGTTTTCAAGTTTCAGATCTTGCCTGTATTCCCAGTCTTCTGGTCTACCCATTTATCTGACCCCGCAATCCCATGAGCCAATGCCTTAACTCCTTAACATCAATTCATCTTCTATACATTCATCACTTTAGTTCACTTGTCAATGAAACTGGAGACAAGCGTTTAGAACCATCTGACCTGGATAAATGATCACTGGCAAGATGGCAAGGTGCTGCCCTGTAATGGTGATGGGTTCCCATGCTGCCATTTGTCTTTCCCTACCCTTGGTCCATCAGTCGGCAGCCTGCTGGTTCCTGAGCCTCAATGAGGGGCTGAGAAACATCTGCCTCCTCCAAGGAGGCCTTTGCAAAGAGCCTTCTTCTGCAAAGAGAGTGGTCTGTTCTGAGGCTAAGGGAAGGCATCTGTGGTTCCAAGGCCTCTCCTAGTCCTGGATGGCTTGGAGTAAGTGGGAAGAACAGTGTGAAATACCGAATGATGGTATGGGGGCTCTGGTACGATGGTGTGAGGGCTATGCTGTGATCACAGCTTCTGGAACAGAAGGGTTGATGATGAGGCTCTGCTGGAGTTGTTGCTTCAACAAATCTGCCTTACATACCGAATCCTCTGCCTGGTCAATTTTACATAACAGAGACCAGTGTACCATAAATGCAGGCAAGAGGGGGTTTTAGTGATGATGCTTGTACCTGATGCATTTGATGTTAGTGTTTTCCCAGTGTTTGATTTCTTAGTATAAAAATACTAAGAGCCACTGGGGGTAACCTCTCTGAATCAGGTGGCATTGGAGTGTTCTCAGGCTAGTACATCCTGCCATCAGACACAGGCTGATGGCTCTGAGGCCTTCACCCCTGGCTTGACCTCTCTCCTGAGCTCCACAGTCCAGCAGTGCACAAAGCCCAACTCATCTCTCCACCTGAGCCCTTCTGTCCCAGGCCTTAAGCTGGAAATTAGGGAATAATCCTGGGCTCCACCCGTGCTTTGCCAATACCTGGGGCTTTTCCACCCCTGAGTGGAGTGCACAGTCTCCTCCTTTGCTGTCATGTTGCTGTGAGAAGTCCACTTTGCAATCCTGGCCTGCACCTTCCTACCCTGCTCCACACCCATCTACCACCCAGTCTTTATTTTGTAGCTGGAAGGGGCTTTCAAGATCAAATCACCACCCTGCTTAAAACCCATCAGGGACCCATGGCCCAAAGGGAAAGTACAAATTCCTTAGGTCAATAACAAAACAGTGGTAATTTATATATATCAGAGATGTATTAGGTGTCAGATTTGGTCTCTTTGTCATATGTATTATCTCATTTAACCCCTTGAAAAACCCTCCAGGATATGTATATTGTTACTTATGATCTGGATTCTACAGAGGAGGCCCAAAGCCAGGCCAGACACCTCTTAGTTCCAGTCCTCCTTTCTAGTCTCATCATCTACCTGTTGCCTCTGTCCGCTCTGACTCCAGAGTACCAAGTGCTAGTGGCACCGTGAATAGATGCGCAGTGATTAGTCCCCATTCTGTGGCCTAGGTTGCTCGTCCTGCTTGGAACGCCTTCCTCCCTGCTGGCCAGATGGAAACCTCCTGGTGCGGGGTTGGGAGAGAGGCAGGGTGGGCCCAGCCCTGCACCCTGCCTCCCTCCCAAGGGTGGGCCCAGCCCTGCACCCTGCCTCCCTCCCAGCCCCGTCAAAAATGCTTGGTGAAGGCTGGGTGCGGTGGCACACGCCTGTAATCCCAGTGGCTTGGGAGGCTGAGGCAGGAGGATTGTGAGTTCAGAGCCAGCTTCAGCAACTTAGCAAGGCCCTGAGCAACTCAGCGAGATCCTGTCTCTAAATAAAATATAAAAAGGGCTATGGATATGGCTTAGATGGTACCACTTAGAGTTCAATCCCAGGTACCAAAAAAAGAAATTGCTTGGTGAAGGCAAGACCAGGTTTGCACTGGCCTTCTTCCCGCCTTCTAGAGAGCGAGGCTGGATGAGTGAAGGGGTACTAGGGGCAAACACTTCCCTTCCTCTTCAATAATTGCAAAGTCTCACAGCTTTAAAGGCTGACTGTATATGAAATGGGGACATCTTTACTATCTTTATAATTATATACTTGCAGCTACTGCCTCAGGTGACTTTTTAAGAAACATTAAGACACACAATGGAAACTCTGCCCTGTTAGAAAGCCCCACCCTCACTTTCCTTTCTTCTTCTTTTCTTCTCCTTTGAAGTGAGACAGTTTTGGCTGGAATCCTCCCTTTGACCTTAGTTAGTTGTGTATTCGGGCCTAAGTTACTTTATCTTTCTGTTTCCTCAACTGAAAAGAAGATAAAACCTATATTGTAGGGTTATTATGAAGAGAGGAGGTGCCACTTTAAAGCCATCAACGCAGTGCCTGGAACGTTAAGAGAGACTCAACAAGCAGCCAGCGTGATAAATTAAAGCACCGTGACACTTGGTCAGGATGGTGCTTTCTGCAGTCCCCTGTGGAAGGTTCACAGCACAGGGAAACCTGGAGGAGATGCTACAGAAGACGGCGGGCTAACCAGGGCAGTTTCCTGCAGTGCTCCTTAGGGGGACTTTCTCCTGAACTCAGCACTTTCTCCATTTATTATCCTCTCCTTCCTTTTCCTGCAGTGCTGGGGACGGAACCCAGGGCTTCATGCTGCTAAGCAAGTACTCTACCACTGAGAAACACCCTCAGGCCCCTAGTTTCATTATAGTGCGTGCTATAGTTTGGGTCTTAAATGTCCCCAAGGGCCCATGTGCTGAAGGCTTGTTCCCCAGAGTGGCACTATTGGGAGGTGGTAGCACCTTTAAGAGATGGGGCTTCTTAGAGGTCATAGGTCATTGGGGTTATGCCCTCAAAGAGATTGTGGGATACTGGTCTCTTTCTCTTGTTTCCTGGCTACCATGAGGTGAGCATCTTCCTCTACCATGTGCTCTTACCATGATGTGCTGCCCCACGACAGACCCAAAAGTGACAGGGCTACCTGACTATAGAGGAAGCCTCTAAAACTGTAAGCCAAAATAAACCTTTCCTCTTTTTAAGTTGACTGCCTCACGTATTTGTTACAGTAATAGAAAGTTGACTAGCACACTGGATATTTTACTACTCTTGGCATTTGTTTTAAAATGGATGCACACAGAGAGTTACAATTGGCTAACATTTGCTCTGCACCAGACATTGTAATAATCCCTTTATATGTGTTACTTCTATTATTTATTTAATATGTCAAATGTATAAGCTAGGGAATGCTATACTCATTTAATAATGAGAAAACTGAGGCTCAGAAAAGTCAAGTATAAACTCAAATTCACAGCTAGTCAACAGCAAAGCTGAGTTCGAACTTAGAGTGGCACAAACACAAGGCAGCTCCAACTGCATTGCTGAAAATGTGCAGAACTCCATGAAGTGTCAAGTAGCCCCTCTCCAGTGAAAGAAACACTAATTGGAAAAACATCTGAAGAGGATAACACACGTAACTTCAATTCATTTAACTACTAATAAACTCAAGGACTGCAACTCCAATCTTAATGCCTTCCTGGGTGATTACCTTTCATAAAAATGATCCTTAGCAACTTTCTGTAAACTGAAAAGCTGCAGCTATCCTTTGCACACATGACTTCTCATGAGTGCATTCCAAAGATTGTGTCCTGTGGGCACAAAAGGGTTCAAACATCGGCTTGGGCAGAGGAAGGGCTCTGGCCAGGATGAAATGAAATGAACACTTGGGTGGAATTCCTAAATGAGGGCCAACAGGAAGTTATCCCTGGGAGCACAGGACCACAGGTCTTCACAGTGGGGGGCTGTTCTTACCAGGGGTGCCGAGCTGCCTGCTCACAGGTGTATCTTTTATTTGGATCTTTCTCCATCAGATTCCGAATGAAGTCTTTTGCTGTTCAAAAGGAAGACACAAGGAAGGCATCACTTTGTGGTGTGACATGAGACAACAGGCTGCCCCCACGTCTCCAGGAATATTGTATGTAGTGTAGAATACCCAGGCCCAGCCCTCCATGGACCCTGCTGTTCCTCAGAAACAAAAGGTACCAACCCAGACTTTGACTCCAAGGGTGACTCAGTCAATGAGGAGACTGCAAAGCCAGCCTGGGACCTTGACCTCCACCTCCGGGTCCCTTGTCACTAGCTTGTCTCTGGTTCATCGAGAAGAGGCAGTGACCTGGTGATCACATGTCTCTCTTCAGTTCACCACTGCCTTGAGGAGGTCCTCCCCATAGGCTGGACAGTGCTGTCAGGTCCTGGGCCAGGTGTGGAGGGAAGCCAGTCCTTAGGGCCACCATCCACAGCCCACTCAGCCCATTAGGAACCCCGGGACAGGGAGTTGCAATGCAATCAGGTGCTCCCTGGGGAAGAGGAGAGTGCTCAGGACCCAGGCCAGGACATGGCCCAGAAGCGGGGCACCGAGAACAAGAGAGCAGGGCCACAGAACCAAAGGATGACATGGTGTGCCAGCCTGAAACCCGTCGTGCCGCAGGGTGTGGGCGCACTGTCCACAGGACTAGGCTTCCCGGGAGGCTGTGCCCTCCTGAGCTCTGAAGTACAATACTGCCCGTGGGGCTTTTTTCTGCAGGCTTGTAGAACTATACTGTGGGCCTGGGTTTCAGAAGATTAAGGAAGAAGGCAAGGTGTTTCCAGTTAGGAGGAAATAACAATAAATAATAAAGTGCTCCATCAGATCGGCTCATCAGAGACTGTCCATCACTTCATCTCATCCTTCGGTTGCTCTCCTTGGGGGATACAGTGTTACTCCTCCCTGGGGAAACTGAGGCCTGGAGACATTTTGTCACTCGGCCTGGGTTTTGGTTTGGCTCTTTTTCCCTCAGGAAAGATGGTGAACTTTGTCGGCAACATTTGTGGGTGGCACCATGGCTAACATGTGGGGGCCGGAGTGAGGGCTGGGGTTTGAATCCCAGCTCTGCTGCTTACTCGCTGTGAGATTCTGGTCCAGTTATTTCAATGTTTGGGGCTTCAGTTTGTCCATCTGTCCAATGGGGATAATGGTAAGACCTACCTGACGGGTTGTCCTGAGGACTGAGGGAGTTGACGCATGTATAGGGCTTCTAGTGTTCTAGGCACAGTCAGTGCTCAATAAATGTTAGCTAATAATGTTTTGCTCCCAGGGTATGGGTGGGGGAGGTGGGGGAGGGAGTCCCGGCCCTTTGGCAGGGCTCAGATTAGATGTCTCAAGCCTGTCTTGCATTCAAGCTAGCCTCCAAGTCAAGGCCAAATATGCAGCTCATCATGCTCCTCATGGACTAAATGTTCATGTCGCCCTATAATTCATGTTGAAATCCTAATTCCCACGACAATGGCTTTAGGAGATGGGCCTTGGGGAACGATTAAGTCATAAAGGTTGAGCTCTCATGAAAGAGATTAGTGTCCTGGTAAAATTGGCCCCAGAGAGCTCTCCATTCACTTCTACCCTGTAAGGACGTAGCAAGAAGATGGTCTATGAACTAGAAAGCAGCCCTCGCCAGACACTGAAGGTGCCAGCACCTTGATCTTGGACTTCTAGTTCCCAGAACTGTAAATGTTTGTGGTTTAATCCACCCAGGCCATGGGAATTTTTGATTCAGCAACCCCAATGGACCCAGACAAGAGCCCTGGGACCATTCTGTCACAAGGAGCAGCAGCACATGGCAGACCTACCAGAGTCGGAGATGTCATCCCAATAGGGAGAGTCGAACTCATATTCTGCCTTGAGAATCTGTTCAAAGAGCTTGGAGTCGTTTTCATCATAAAAAGGAGGGTAGCCACAGAGCCTGGAAGACAAGACAGGGGAGGATCTGAAGGTCTGCATGTCTGCTGAGCTGGCTTTGCACTTCACCTGGAAGGAAGAAATGTGACCTACCCTGTCAAGGAAACCTGTGCTATGCATGCTGCAAGTATCATCTGAGCAAAGAAATCACAGGTTCTATGGGAACAGACAGCGCCGAAGTAAAATCACAATTCAGTAAGTAACAGAAAGGGTTAACTACCGTGATCATCAGAGGTAAATACATATATTTAAACCCACATTAACTCTTTACAGGATAGTAACCAGAGACCCAGGCACCCTAGAAACCCTAGTGTTATCGATCTTACTGCCTGTAATGTGATCTCTAATAGATGAGTTGGTAGAAAGAAGAAATGAAATATTATACATTCCAGGGCCCCTCTAGGTTCATTTTATTTAAGAAATTGTCATAGGAAGAAATGGAAATTTTATCACCTTAAAATTTTACCAAGTTGCCCTGAGTTGCCCTAACCTGCCCATGGTTGCTCTACTGTGCCCACTGGGTATCAAGAAGGTTATAGTTTTGCCTATAAACATGAGCAAGTGGTGCCAGCAGGAGTTGGCATGTTGTGACGCTGCAGTATTAGCCACAGTGCCATTTCAAAGTTGGCTTTTAGAAGGTTCAGTTAAGATGTTTGTGCAAGCAACTTACAGATCCAGAAGGACTGAGGATCATCTAACGAAAAGTAACAGGAACAGAAATTTTGATTGAAATATACTAAATGCAATTTTTACACAAAATTGTGGATTCTGGGGCTCGAGGTGAAGCTCCTTGGTAGAGTGCATGCTTAGCATGCATGAGGTCCTTAGTCCTGTGTTCTATCCCCAGTATAAAAAAAAATTCACTTTTAAAAAGCATGGGTTCTCCTTCCAGCTCTGTTCTGAGTACCTTTAACTCCAGAAGCCCACTGATTCATTTCTGGGTCCAAAATTTCCTTATCGGAAAATGGAGACCACCAGACTAGAAAATTCCTAATATTCTTTTTGGATTTAAGCTACTGCGGCTCTTCTCCCAGTTTGTTCTGTTGGCTAAAACAGGAGAAGAACTGGAAGGGGTGGGAGGCAGGAATGAGGGGATGGTGGTGCCTGGTTCTGGATGGGCCTCTGGCTTCTGGGGCCAGAAGGTGGCAGCCACAGTGCTGTCCTTGCTCAAGCCCTGAAACTTCACGCACAGCTTTAGGTTGTTCTAAACACCGCCACAACCTAGAGACCAGTTTAATGAGAACAGATTAGCAGGCATCAGAAGACTGCAGGCCTGTAAGGAATCAAGCTGTCAGCATATAAAAAATGGATTAAGGTGAGAACACAGCCTGGGGACCACCCATCTTCAGCTGCTCCAGCCACAAGAGGCTTGGCACCGGTCACTGCAGAGGGCATGGGTGATGGCATTTTTCAAGGCTGATAAGATTCAAAATCATCTATCCCCACTAGGCTATTTCAGGGGCTGAGTGCCTGGAAAATTTCATTTTTCAAGATTTGCTGCTTTTGGCGAAATGAACAACAGCCAGCACTTCTGAAACCACCAGGCACATACTTCATGCGCAAGGAAACCCCGGGCTGCCTGGAGATGGATATGTAAATTTTTCCCATAATGAGGATTTGGGCTAAGTGAAATGTGCATATTAGGAAAAGCAGACAGAGCAAATCGTTAGTTTGTCTTGGAAAAAAAACTAAATTTCAGATATGTGAGGTTTTTGTTTATTAAAAACTGAGTATGTTTTACTTTATGGTTTGGCTTTCTTTTCAAGGAAAAAAATCTTTTAAAAAAATCCCAAGAAAGATTTATTCTTCTGGTGCCAATTTTTTAAAAAAAAAATGTATATTCCAATTTCTTTTCATTTTAGCTCTTTTCTTTTATTGCTATAGAATACTGTGTTCACACGGGTTACGGAGGACAGGAGAAAATGAAATGGATCTAGCTTGGAGACTGAGTTAAAATTAAAGATTTAAAAACAAATATTAGTAGTAGTTTGTGTGGAGGAAGCCAAATGGAGCACCTCTTCTGTTCATATACAGAAGGGGGGTCTGGAGTGGTCATGGGGTTACTGTTAGCACTTGTAATCCTCTGTTCTTTCTCTTTCTCTTTTTTTTTAACCAGGGATTGAACCCAAGCGTGCTTAACCACTAAGCCACATCCCTAGCCCTTTTTATTTTGACGCAGGGTCTCACTAAATTGCTTAGAGCCTCGCTAAGTTGCTGAGGCTGGCCTTGAACTTGTGATCCTCCTGCCTCAGTCTCCTAATCCTCTGTTCTTTACTGGTGTTCTTGAAGTGTGATTTCCCTTTTCATATTAAACATTTTAAATAATCCTTGATATATAACTCAAAGATGATAATGCCATTCCCAGTTTTCCAGCCAAAATGTTTATGGTTCAGTGAAGCATGGAAATTTCTCAACCCAATAATGGCTGTGCCCCAGAAAGGGAACCCACCCTCACAAGACCCTCCTGTGGCCCCCAGCGCAGCCATGGAACTATCTTCCAGGAAGTACACTTGTACCTTCCAGATTTCCTGTTGCTATTTGGTTTGCCATCCCTCAACCTATGGCATGCGTGTACAAAAAGACTGCTAGATCTATTTGCTGTTCTAGTTTAGCCTCAGCTGACCACTTTTTGTGGATCAAGAACTCCACTAAGAGCAATACTGCCCTAATTTACATCCACATCTCCCCATGAGCTAAATGTCCTAGACATCTTCCATCAGCCTCTTTAGAGTCATTCCGCCCTGTGTCCTGGAGGCGGTCTGTGTGGACAGGTGAAGAAGGGCAGCACTCTCTGACAATGGAAGGGACCCGTCCTTGGGGACCACAGTGGAGATGAGAAAGAAGGGAGAAGATCAATGACAGGCCCCCTCTGATCTGGTTCTTGGGCTGGTTAACCTTCCATATGGAAGATTGCTGCTCTTCTCCTGGGAGCAGACCCAACTGGATCCTGTGTCTGATTCTGGTAACAGATCCTTCCCTCCCATCGTTCCCTTGGGGTCTAGGGGGGTTTGATTTCCTCACACCACACCTTTGCATAGAGTCCCTGTACCATCCTCATTTCAATGGCAAAGGGACTAGCAATGCAGCAAAGCCAGGGCTCAAGCCCATGCCATCTACTAAAGATCTGTTCTTAATTATTGTGTTGGTTGACTAAAGGGAAGCAGACTTGAGAATGGAACCTTCTGCTTTAGTCTTGACTTTGAATTTTCCATGTAGGTCATTTGCTTTGCTCCCACCCCCAACCCCTTCATCTGTAAGGAGGGCCCTGTGACAAGATGCTGCCTTTCCAACCCCATCTCACACCCTCTGGGGCCTGTTGGCTAAGGTGCTTAGAGCTAGCTCCTTGCACACAAGACGTTTCTTGTTTCTGGATCGAGGTAAAAGCTGTGCATGTTACCTGGGCTGCCCTGCTAGTGTCTTTCGCTTGACTCTTACACACCTAGGGTGTTGCAAGGAAGGCCTGACATCTTTCTGCAGGTGGAGCAAGTGTCACCATGTGACACTGTCCATGGTTTGACTTGTCCATAAACTCCTACGGCAGGCCCATGCCTTACCTTAGTATATGAATTCTCAGTGCCCAGGCCAGGGCCTGCCCACAGCTGATGCTGCACCAATCCTTAGATGCACAAACACACACTTGGTAAAGACGCCCCTTCCCTGGCTGCTGAGCTCCGGAGGCTGGGCTCTGAAGCAGAGATGAAGACCTGGGGTGCAGCAGAACCCCACTGCCCCAGCCCAGGGGGAATCTCCAAGCTCTCTCCTAACCTGACTCCCCACTGCAGGTTCCCCCTACAGGAAGTGGTGAAAACACTAACATTCCACGTCATTCACAGACATTCCAGAAGAACCTAGTGTGCAGGCCCGCCTTGGAGGGCAGACCGGTCTGCTTTTGTGGAGAGAATGCAGTGTGGTTTGGGTTCCCCCAAATGGCACTCCCAGACATGGACCCATTCCATACAGGAGAAGTTTTTCCATGGAGAAGGCTTTTAACCTAAATGAATGTGAACATCAGCAACGGCCAACTGTGGCTGATTCGGTAGTGAACTGTTTTTCTTGGAAACTGAAATGCTACAATAGCATAAAAGCTCCTGTTGAGAGGCCCAGCGAGTTTACCATGGTCATTATCCTACATTAAGATATGTTCTTCTGCTGGTTTGCCCTTGGCCACGGATCTGCCTCCCTGCAAAAAAAAAATGGATGCGTGCTTAAAGGATGTGCAAATAATGACCAGTTGCTACCTCTTTGTCCCTTTGTGTACCTTCATCTCCATCATTCACCTCAGCCTTGTGTTCTTGCCCATCTCTTGCCCCTCCGGAATTTTGTGCTTAAGGTCCTGTTTTTCCTAACAGCTGTTGATACCAGAGACAGACACAGAAAGGACAGGAAGAAGATGGTAACAGAAGCAACAGTGAGAAAAGGCAGTGACTGTAATTATGAAATTAAGTTCATCTTATTATATTTTACTTTTCCACGGTAAGAACACTTCAGATGAGATCAACCCTCTTAATGAGTATTTATACATTATTGTTGACCTTGGTACAATGTTGTACAGCAGATACCTAGAGCTTTTACATCTTGCTTAACTGAAATATTATGCCCTTGGTTAGTAACCCCACCTTCCCCTCTCCCTGTGCCCCTGGCAATCACTCTTTGATTCTACAGTTTTGATTCTGAGACATCTCATGTAAGGTCTTCAGGCTGCCCTCATCCCATGGTGGAAGGCAGAAGGCAGAGGGCAAGAGAGGGCAAGGGCAAGTGCACAAAACATAGAGGGAGAAGGGGAGCCAAACTTATCCTTACATCAGGAAGCTTGTCCCAAGATAATAGCAGTATTTGCTTTTTTGTGGCTGCTTTATTTCACTCAGCGTAATGCCCTCAAGGTCCATCCATGTTGCCACATATTGTGTAATTTCTTTCTTTTTTAAGCGGAATAGTATTCCACTGTATATATACATACTTACATACTATTTTTTTTATTTATCCATTCATCTGCCGATGAACATTTAGGTCGTATCCACCCTTTGGCCTTAGTGAAAAATGCTAGGAACACAGGTGTGCTATGGCTCTTTGTGATTCTGATTTCAATTCTTTTGGAATATTATTAGATTATATGGGTGATAGTATTTTTCACTTTTTGAGGCACCTCCAGAGTGGTATCTTTAGTGGCTATACCACTGCATCCTCACCAATATTTCTTGTCTTCTGTTTATTTGATTTCCTCCAAATGCATGCAAATCGCCCACAAGTGTATGACAAAATGCTCAGTGTCACTGATCATCAGGGAAATGCAAATGAAAATCACAATGCACACCACCTCACACCTGTTAAGGTGGCTCTAATCAGGCAGTGACTTTTAAAAAGGATTTAGACATAAATCTTATACTACTTCAAGGTCTTCATTTTATCAGCTAACATATACATTTTACTTAGTGCCTGCCATGTTTGAATGGCACTTTCAAAGCTCACGTTGAGTTTAATCACCCTTGTGATAGTATTAAGAGGTGGGACCTTTATGAGGTAATTAGGTTATGAAGGCTCTGCCCTCATGAGTTGATTACTGCTGTTGTCTTGAGACAGGGTTCCTGATATAAGGATAAGTTTGGCTCCCCTCGTCCCTCTCTGTTTTGTGCACTCGCCCTTGCCCTCTCTTGCCCTCTGCCTTCTGCCTTCCACCATGGGATGAGGGCAGCATGAAGGCCTCTCCAGAGCCAGCACCATGCTCTTGGACCACAACCACAAGCTAAAGAAACTTTTTTTTTTTTAACAAATTACCCAGCCTATATTAACAGTAGAAATTAGACTCATATATTTCCTAAGGTATACTTAGAAGCCATTCATCCAACATTTATTTTGTACCTACTATATACCAGGTACTAGATCTGATACTGGAGACATGATGATAAGAACCACTTCCTGCCATTAAGAGCTCAGTCCAGTGGGAGAGAGACATGAGCAGACAGCACTGTCACAGCTATGCAGAGGCTATCATGGGAATGCAGAGCGTGGGCATCTAGCCCAAGTTGCTTTGTGGGGAGAAGAAGAGATAGGTTCCTAGGTCTTGTCTCAGAGGATGAGCAGAAGCTTTATAGGAGAGAGAGGGGGCTTCAGGCAGGAAGGGCTGACCAGTGGTAAGAGCACTGAGGCATAAAGGAACACAGTTTAGTCAAGAACCAGAGAAAGGTTTTCTACGGCTGTTGCTACTGCTGCAAAAATTCAAGGGGGCTGATGGGTCGAGCAGGGGAGGGCTGCTGAGGGCCATGTTCCCTACACTGAGGGGGGTGGTCTCTCCTGTAGGAAGCCCCTGGAGGGTATAGACAGAGCAGCAGCGGGGCTCCTGGTTTTGCAGTGGGAGGGGCGGGCTTGAGGCAGGACAAGTTAGCAGCTGTATCACAGGTGAAAAAGAGACAGAAAGGCCAGGAGTGGTGGCTGGATTAGGGGAACACAGGTTCCAAAGGCAGCTCAGAGAAAGTCTCCAGTATAGACAAGCAGAGCTGCCATCCATGTAGGAAAGAGCACAGGGCAAAGTTAGTCCCGGTGGCCTGTACATGTCAACAGCAGTGCCTGGCAATCCTAATCTCCCCTTCTGTGGAAACTGGTGCACTCAGGGAAGAGGCTCCAGGCCATTCTTGGTGGGTGGGGAGAGGGGCTGAGATAACACAGGACAGCGCGAGGCCACCTGACATCAGTGCTGATTAGACACTGGAGCTTGTCTAGGTTGACTGAAGGCCAAGTGAGGGCCGGAGGGACAGGAGAGCTGATGGCAGGAGGCAAGGACCTTGGCTCAGAGGTGATGCTATGAGAGGAGCTGGGCAGGGCTGCGGGTGCTGGGGCTCCCGGTTCCTTCCACACAGAGCCATATAGCAAATCCCTTTTCTTGTGTTGACCGAGGAGAATCTGTTCTTTAAAACCAGGAGTGCCAACTACCCATGGAGGACAAGATTGCAATTCCATTCAGGCCTCAGCGAGCTGGACCAGGTGTGTGTGAGGGATCCTGGCTAAGGCAGCCAGCAGGCAGCTGGAAATGAAGGCCAGGAGCCAAGGACAAGCCTGGCTGAGGGGTGCTGAGTTACAGCCATCAGTATCTGCACTAGAGCTGAGAGAGTGGATTCGCTCACCCAGTGCAATTCCACACACGCGACCAGGGGCCGCAGACATGCCCTCCACAGGCCTAATCTGGCCCACGAATGTGTCTGCTTAACCAGCAGTGATTTAAGACAAATGTGACTCAGAGTGACCACAGACAGGAGCCAGAGTCGCTCTAATCACCTTACCACAGTCCCCACGAGACCCCACTGTCTTGCATACATAAGCATTTCTGCCGGTGCCAGGGGTACCAGAGCTCAGATTCCCCAGAAGCTTAGCATGAGCTAGATGACTGGGTAAGAATAGCTCAACTCCACTCCAAAATAAACAGGAAATGTGAAAAACAGACAGGAAAGGTTATTTTGGAGCTGGTCAGGGGAAGCTACAGCATTTCCGCCTCATTTAGAATATTCCTTTCTCTGTGCTAGGGATGCTGTTCTCTCCAGTCCACAGGACTGACCTGCTCACTTGCACAGCTCCAGTGTGGGGCCCCTGTTTGTGATGTCTTTCCTGATCATGTGCAGGTCCCAGGGCAGGGATCCCTCACCTCTCCTCTCTCTTCCAGCTTCCCAGGCAATGCCATATGGCATGGGTGCTGGTTTCTATCTATGTCTCACTGTCTCTCGTTAGTTTCAGAGCTTCCCGAAGATGGAATGGTGTTGTATCCATTTTTGTAATCCCAGTATCTAGCTCAGCACAAAGTATGTGCTCAGCAAAAGCAAGGCGGATAAATGAGTCCTTAAATGAGCCCATCTTTCAGGGACTACCATCCCTACCCTGCTTGGCCCTCTCCAAACATTTCCCATTCCTCACCATCCAGCTCAACTCCTAGCTCTTTCTTGGCTCCTTTCAAGAAATTTAAAAAGATGATGTCTTATTATTGTAGTAACAATGTTTATCTCACTTTGACTATGAGTTCCTGGAAGACAGAGGCTATATTGTATACAACATTTCTGTTCTCTCTCTCACTAGCACTGGAAATGATTTAATGTATATTTGTTTATTGGTTATTCTTTGATGAATGGGAAATGCTTGACATAAAACATGTATGCTATGTGTGAGTGCATGTGTGTGTACCCATGTGTATTTGCAACAGCACATACTTAGAGTCACTTAAGCAGGGTTGGGCAGGACTAGAGAAGCAGCTCAGTGGTAGAGAAGTTGCCTAGCATGCATGAGGCCCTGGGTTCAATCCCCAGTATCACCACCACCAACAAAAAATAGGACAGAACACTCCAGAATGGATATATACTCTATTTTCCAAAGTACAATAATTTTTTAGTTATTTTGCAGTGAAGTCTCCCAATGGCCAATGGCATCTGCCATATATGCTATCCTTCAAGGCAGACTGGACTGAACCCAGAAAATCTTCAATAAATATCGCTGAACTTCCATTTTCCAGAGCCGGACATCTTCCTCCATGTGTCAATTTCCCTCTCTGTAGCTCTTCCCACCAGCAACTGCCCATCTGATGACCACTCAGAGCTGGCAGCCCCTGCTCCCAGTCCAAGACCTCAAACCAGAAGCTGAATGTATGTTTGAGGAAATCCTCTGCAGTTAGGTGTGGTGGCACACACCTGTAAAATCCCAGTGAGTGGGAGGCTGAGACAGGAGGATTGCAAGTTTGAGGCCAGCCTCAGAAATTTAGCAAGGCCCTCAGCAATTCATTGAGACTCTCTCTCAAATTAAAACAAAATAAAAAAGGATTGGGGATGTGGCTCAGTAGAAAGCTTCCTTGGGTTAAGTCCCCAAAAGGTGTGTGGGGGGGGTACTTTGCACAGCAGGAAGTTGTCAAAGTCATGGGGAGTTCTATTCTGGGGTTCTGAAGGCATTGCCTGGTCTAATCTTTCATTTAGGACATAGGGAAAGAGAGATGAAGGGAAAGTCTCAGGGACACGGCCATCGGCAGGGCATCTGCTCAGAGCTCTCACCTAGAAAAACAAAGGCTGCTTTGATTCCATTCTACTGATATTTACAGAGCCTTGACATGGGCCCTGCTAATCATATAACAGTGAATAACACAGACTTGAGATCTGCCCCTCAGATTCTATAGTCCAGCCTTATCTAATGGGACAAGTGGAACATTTTCTACAGTAAAGAAGCTAATTATGGTCCCACAGAGGTTAATAACAATAGCCACCCTCTACTGAGCATTTGCCATGTGCCAGGCACAGAGCTATACAGCTTATGTATATTATCTCATTTAATTCATGGCTATGAGGTAAGTTTTCCAAAATCCTCAATTGAGGAAATAAATGCATCATAGTTTAGGCAACTTGTTTCTACCTGAAGGGTAGAACAGAATTTTTTTTTTCTCATTTGTGAAAAAAAAATAAGCCAAGTCATATTAACCTTTAGATAACCAGCCTGATATGCCACTACGAAGATGGGAGCATACCAAACATGCTCTCTTTCCAAACCTGACTCTGAAGCCAGTGGCAAGAAACAGAGTTGGAAACAAGGCCATGTGACCTGCCAAAGAACAGCTCAGAGTGCCTGCAGTTATAGAATCAATGCCTAATGTTCTACCCAGTCTGCCTTCCTGAAAGACAGATTGGAGGGAAATGGCTAGGACCATTATGGTCCTGTCTGTGAGAGAGACAGAGAGAGAAAAAATGAACCTGCACCTGTATTGAACCAAATTCCAATATGAGCCAGTCAAACTGCCGGCATTCAGTACTCTGTTCCCATGCAGGGCTGCCAGGGGACCTACAGAAGAAGCAGCGCCCTCCTACAGGGTCCTGTAGGACTGGCTGGATGGGGCAGGTCTTGTTCCTCTGGGGAAGCTGGGAAATAAAGAGGCACATAAGCAAATTTTCGAAGTACTTGTGAATTCTGCTTGTGAAATGCTGAAACTTATTTTTTAACTCTTTCATGTCAAAATATTTTAATGCAACAGTCCATACTGACAACTGAGGGGTAACCCAGAATTCTGTTTTAGTCGACCTGCGGGAAGAGGTTCTGAAGGAGAATGAACTGATTTTTCAAGGAAAGGTTCATGCTGCTCTCTGAGGACCGATTCCAGCTTTGCCCTCAGCACTTTGCCTGGAGTGGCATGGTGCTGGAGTTCGGGTGAACGTTCCCCAGTGGTCTGGATGTTAAAGGCTTGGACCTCACAGGGAACTATCGGGAGGTAGTGGGGCCCAGTGGGAGGTATTTAGGTCACTGAGAGGGTGCACATCCCAGTCTCTTCTTCCTTTTGTTTCCTGATCTTGAGGTGAGCACTGTTTCACTATATGCACCCCACCATTGCTATCACCACCAGAGGCACAAAGCAATGGCTGCACCCAATCTTGAGACTCTCTAAAACTGTTAGGCAAAATAAACCTTTACTCTTTATAGGTTAATTATCTCAGGTATTTCATTATAGTGACAGAAAGCTGACGAATACACATGGCTCCCTCAGCCTGGGATGTAAAGGAAAGGATTCAAATCCTGGCTCTTCCAAGCACTGGTTGAGTGACATTGGGGAAATTATTTATCCTCTCTGAGTCTCAGTTTGTTTTTTTCATGGGGACAATAGTGCCCACCTTATGGAGGTAGTAATATGTAGTATATACACACATATATTTGAATGTCAAATGTATGTTATGTGAACATACACACATATATTCATAGTGTATATACATATTATATACTACATGTCTACACGTATACAATATGTAAAACAGATAGGCAAGAGGATGAAAGGATGGATAAAGTACCTAGCTGCAATAGGTAGATGCTAGAGATTTTTTTTTTTTGTACCAGGGATTGAACCCAGGGGCGCTTAACCACTGAGCCACATCCCCAGTCCATTTTTATATTTTATTAGAGACAGGGTCTCACTGAGTTGCTTAGGGCCTTACTAAGTTGCTGAGGCTAGCTAGCTTTGAATTTGCGATCCTCCTGTCTCAGCCTCCTGAGTCGCTAAGATTACAGGCAGGCGCCACTGCGCCTGGTAGATGCTAAAGACATAACATAAGGAAGCGGGTCACACAGCAATCATGAAATACCAGTTGCTGTGCCCTTATCTTTGTCTTCCCTTTTCCATTCCACCAATCTCATCAAATCCTCTTCAGGTTCTTTCAGCTACAACATCCTGATGTGGGAGAGCCATTGCTGAGCTCCAGGAAGCACAATGCTCTGGGAGAGAGGAGCAGACAATTCCCAAGGGACACAGTCTCATGATCCCTGGCAATCATGGCAAGGAAGCAGCACATTCAGAGATGCCAGGCAAGTCTCCAACAACAACCATCGCTCTGAACTTGGCGTCTGTGCTGCTACAGAAGCGAGGGTGACAGATGCAGCCACGGTCATCCTGTGTGTGCCTTGTGTTGACCTCAGGGGTGGAGGGCAGCAGATCTGCTCTTAAACTTGGGTCTTGTGTGCCATATTTCTGAGCACTCTAAGAGTGGCCGCAGCTGCCCTGAGAGCACTTCCTCAGAGGCATGCCCATTAAGGAGAACGCTGGTATGCAATTAGGCCCAGGGGCCCCAAAGGACCCAAACAACTCAGCCCTGTCTATACTGCAAACTCGATAAGCTACATAAGGCCAGCCAAAGCCCAAAGGGTCTCTGAAAAGCACTAGCAAAATTAACCACATCTGGGCATCCTTTCTTGGAACACTAGGGTAGCTGAAGTGCAGAGGCCACTGGGAGGAATTCAGTGAGTGTTCATTGAATGACTGGCACATTCACTAAGAAATCTGAGTTTTATTCATCTTACTCTGGATAATAGGATCAACTTTTTAAAATAATGAAATAAAGCAAAGCTTTTAAAGCTGATATATCTGTTGCACTTACGTGCAAGGCCCACTTAGTGAGCAGAACAGGTTGCCATACATTATTTGGCTTTATAGACTAGAATGACCAAAGAGATCCAAGTCATTACAAAATGCAATTTGATTATTTTGCGGACCATCCTTTTGATTATGTGCATTCTTGAGCTTTCTTATTGGAAACTTAGAAGAGAACCAGAGAAACTAGGAATGGCTCACAAAACCAAGGTGACTTCTAGGTTCTGTGCTGTTGTTGCCAACTCAACAGATAAATGTCCCCATGGTCTTCTCAGGGTGGATAATGCCTTGAAAGCTGAGGATGGGTAAACAGATTAGGTACAGTTTTGTGTGTGTGTGTGTGGGGCAGGCACATTCCTTAAAGTACATCACAACTAGAACAGAGGAGGGTTCTTGGGGAGAAAAAGGAGAGAAAGAGGAATAAAACTCCCCCTAGGGTGAGAAGTGCACTACCCAATCCATCTGGAGTCAGCTTTTTAACTCTTGCATTAACCAAACAGATACCACCCCCAGGAAGTTCCAGGGCATTAGCAAAGGGGCCCTGAGCCTCCTCCTGCAGGGCCTGGCACATCACTCAGCTCTTGTTCACCCTGAAACTGAGGACACAAGGCAGACCGAGAGGAGGGGCGAGGAGAGCTTCCCACAGCCTGGAATGCTGAGTTAGGAAACACAGTGAAACTTTCAGCAGTGAAAATTAGTTTTCACGGGTAATGAACTTCAGACCAAAGCATTAAGGGGTGCAGACATCCAATCTGGAGGTGATTAACACCACGCACAAACCAAGCCTGCCACAACCAGGGAGGATTCCAAAGAGATTTCTGCATCTAGACTTTGCCTTCTCTGTAATTAGGTTCTTTCTCCTTCCTGGGTTTCCTTCCTTCTTTATCTCTTTCTCTTTTCCATCCTCTCTCCTCCCTCCTTCCCTCCCTTCCAGGTCTGATGGATGGGCAGCCAGGCATCTTCATGCACTAGCAATCCAGTTAGGGAGACGCCTCAGGCCCTACAACCCACGGCCATGGCCTCCTGCTGCCCCCGGTGCTGCCCTCCAGCTTGCCCTTCTATCCCACAGCACACTTTGGAGACCAGCTTGAATGCAAACCCTGGGATGCAGCGAGGAGAAGAGAAGCCAGAAAAGGCTCATGGAGGCACCATGATATTTGGAGTTGCATCAAGAGCTTCCTCCCACACACCTCCACCAGGGTTTTTGGGGTGCAGGTGTGGAATCTCTCCCCTTGCCACTTCCACCTCCACTCTGCTTAAGCAGAGCCTGCTCAGCAGGCCTGCCTCTGGGAGGGCCGGCCCTTCTTTCCATGCTCTTATTCATTCTTTTCTCTATCTATGCACAGTCTCCTCCCTGCTGTTGCTGATATTCTCCATAGCAAATATTTTAAAACTTCTTTTAATTCATCCATGTGCTCAATATAGTGCTAAAAAAATGAAAAATCCCCATAATTTTGAGATTATATTTTTCTGATCTTTGTGTTTCATATATCGATAGTTTGAAGCTGGATCAACTCCCTCAAACTGTATTTTTAAAATAATGTTTCCAAATGAATGGGGCATCTTTTCTCACACACAGGAAGCACATCTTATCTGTAGATAATTGGGTCTTGAGGAATAAACCATCAATCTGTCTATGTGATGGTCTTGCAGGTACTATTTGGGGAGGGAGATTTTCCCTTGGTCTGGCTGGCTCTCTCCTGGCAGATTCCAATCTGTCTTTCCAAATCCAGATGGCTGTCACCTGTCCTGTGAAGTCTTCCTCAGGCCTTAGGCAGTTCCTGGCTCTGCCCCAGGAGATACCACAGCGGTCCCTTCTCCTTTCATGACAGCCAGCAAGACTGGGTTGTAATTTATGTGTTTAACTGTCTGTCGCCTCTGAAATCGGGCAGTAATGCATCCCTTTCTACATCCCCATCATATTGCCTGACACAAATTAGGCTCAATAAATGTTAGTTAAGTGTCTGAATGTCAATCCCCTGCCTTCCATTCTCCAGGCTAAATATCCTGAAGCATTTAGCCACTATGTGAATGACTGTTTCTAAGAGATGATGCTGAGATGAAAATAACAGAACAGAGGAAGTAAAATATTTCCCCATCTGGCACAAAGCCATGCCATCGAGGGTAGAAAATCAATACATTTGAACCCCTCTCTTCCATCTTCTTCATCCATGGTACACTTTCAACCCCAGGGCCTTTGCAAGGCAATGCCACAGTTATTGATGGCTGCCACTCTTCCTGAAGTCACTGGCAGGAAGTTGTTCCCACTATCTTGGGAATGAAGAAGTTCTGTTTGACAACTGCACTGTTGGCAAACGTCTCCCTCATTCCTGATCGCACTTTGCAACCACTCTTTGAAACTGGAGCATTTTGAGGAGATGATGTAAAGCAACTGGCACAGACAATGAATCGAGTCCCTTCTCTGAAACAGTGGAGGCAAGTGGAGACAAGAACATGAACCCACAACAAAGCTGAAACATGGCCAAGGAGGACTTGCATCTGAGACTCACAAACCACAGGAGTTTAGCATCCTTAGGGTCCACTCTGATAGAGGCCAGAGGGGAGCCAGGGAACTTTCTGGAAAATCCTTGCAAAACAGCCAAATTGGAATATAACAAATGACCACGACCAGTAAACCTGGGAATTATAACCACCCACGCCTGTTGAACTGCAGAGGATGAGGCAAGGACAGAAGAGATGGGCAGAATGGTTGGTCTTTACAGCAGGACAAAGGAGGGGTGGGGAAGCAGGTCGGAAGAGATCCACTGCTGGAGAGAAATCGCCTTTGGCTGAGAAGGGTGAGTTGAAGACTAATCCAAGTTTTCCTAACACACTAAAGGCCACCAACTCTACTCCTCTGACGACTTGCCTAGGAAGAAAACTTGTGGTTTTAATTGGTTTCTCCTGGAGTTTTCCCCAGGGTGGGGAGTGGACACACTTGTCTGTTGACATGCATATCAAATTACATTGCTGGGCATGAACCTCATGGTGATTTGGTAATGAACACAAAAAATCTCTTGTATCTAGCTGGTGTGAACCCACTCATTTGATCAAGATGAATAAACATATCTAAGTTAGTTTCTCAATTTCTAAAACCAGAGTCCAGACAAGCAGGCCCAGGGTGGCCTGGGTAAGGCAACACATCTTACTTTGCAAAGCTCTCAAAAAAAACGAGATGATCGCTGCCTCCTGGCACTGCCGGTGGATCTTTCTTATTCTTATTGACACTCCTTGTGCTGATGGGAGGAACAGCCAGTGCGGTGCTCCAGGCTTGGGCTGGGGCCCGGTGCTTACAATGCATTCTCTTCCAGGGAGGCTTGCTTTATTATTTCCTCCCAGGACATATACATAAAGATCCAGCTGTCAAATGCTCAAAGGGATGGGGACTGCCTTGGCGAGGATCATCCTTTGTCTCAGAAAATGGCCCTAGCATGCAGATTAGGCATTTCCAACTCCACTCTTAAAAGCTAATGAAGCTATCTATATGGGCAAATCAACATTTTTGTGACCTCGTTTCAGAAAGTGAACAATCGAAGAAGCCAGTGAAAATTGCCATAAGTGTTCTGCCTGGAGTTTCTTCTAGGCAGAGAGGTCAGAGTCCACTGGACTCTGCTTTCTGCCCAGCCTGCTTTCTGCCAGATTCAGTCAGGGAGTGGGAACCTCCTTAGGATCTTTCTCTGTTTCCATATCAGCAAAAGGTCACTGTGCATCTCTGCAGCACGTTGCAGCTCTGAGCATGATTTTAGGGAAATGATCTTTAGAGAATCTCCTGGAAGTTGTGAGAAGAAAGGCAGACTACTTGTTATCACAGAATCAAATCTGGCCTTTGTGCTGCTGATTTGCGTTTTGAGCGCACAAAGTTATTTCCCTGGAACTCGTGCTATCTTGGCTAAGCAAGGCCTGTTATGCTGGACGTGGACACACTGTGTCCTCTATTTCTCCTGGTAGCTGAAGCTACATGGGAAAAGTCTTTTTTTTAAATCCCAAAAGGAAGATCTGGCAGGATAAGGACCCATCAAGTGGGTTTTTACAAATGCGCATCCTTGATAGGAAAAACGATTTCTCCTTCCAAATGACGAATAACAGAGAAATGAGTGTGGAGACCAAGAGAGCCAATTTAGCAAGTATCTGTCTTGGCTAAGTGAGTAATGTTTACACAGAATGCGGAGAGGTAAAATATTTGGTGCCATGGCCTGTCCCAGCCACTTTTGCTGCAGTCTGATATCTCAGTGTGACAGGCTTATCAAATGAAAATAATAGCTCTGTGATCCAAAAATCTGCAGAGGCTAACCTCTTTTCCATTCCAGTTCATAGGAAGAATGAGGAGCTTGATGTGATCCCCTGGGGGCTACAGGCTCCCTTGGGTGCTGCCTGTTGGTCCTCACCTGCTCAGCTTTTAGTCAATGGATAGGAATGAGAGACCAGGCATGTGCATGGAGGAGAAGTAGGAAGAATCGAGACTGAGACCCGTAAGTTCAACCTAGTGCCAACTCTGTGCCATCTACACCAACCCCAGCCACAGAAGTGTCCCACAAAGTCTTCATTAGCCTTCCAAGTGCCATAGTCCCCCTGCCCCTGTGCCTGTATTTCTCTCCTGCTCAGATGCTCCAAATCGCCTCTCCGCTTGTATTAGGTCTTATCCAAACTTCTTGAGTGGCATCCCCCGTCCAGAACATGCCATCTGCAATGATTGCTGCACTAGGTGAACTCTTGCAGCTTGTTGTGCATGTGAGATTACCAGCCCCGAATTCATCATTCTCAGTGCCAACAACCAGCGTTTCCAGAGCACCTTCTCTACTTCAGGCTCTGCACTAGGTCCCAATGATGTGAAGATGCCGAGGATGCCTCTCATCAGAGCACCAATAATGCATATGGCCAGATACACTGGACTCACAAGTGTAATCTATTGATAATGCTAAATTTGAGATTGGTGGTTCTCCATGCACAGCGTGTTATGTAGCAAAGTAAACCCAGGATTTGGCCTGTCACTCAAAGGAGTATGAGCATCTTATAGGATATAACTGAGATGCCCAAAGTTCATTCATTCTCAGCTTGGGGCCCGCAGAGCTTTGGAAGGTGTTAAGAAAATCAGCTTGCCATGTTGGAGTCTGACAGTCATGAAACTAACCTGAAGGTATTTTCTGAGACAAAATTGGTAGTGCACAGGAAACCACCAAGTATAAACTTACCAAGTTGTTACTTAAAACAGAGATAAAGATGGTCTTTGCTTACTACTAGACTTGAACCCTATTATGGTTTGCATATGAGATGTGTCCCAAAAGTTCCTGTGTTAATCCAGCAATATTCAGAAGTAAAATGATTAGATTATGAGAGCTGTAACTTAATCAATGTCCCCTTGTTTGAACAGAGAGACTGGTAGCTGTGGGCAGGCGGGGCATGGTTAGAAGAGGTGGGTCATTGGGCCTGTGCCTTGAGAGGGTATATCTTCCTAGAGGGCCCTTCCCCTTTCTCTCTCTGCTTCCCAGCTACCCTGTCCCAAGCAGTTTCCCTCTACCATGCCCTTCTGCCATAAGGTGTCACATGGCCTTAGGCCCAGAGCAATGCAGCTGGCCCACTATGGACTCACTCTCTCAAACTGTGAGCCAAAATAAACTTTCCCTCCTCTAAGTTGTTTTTGTCATTTTTTTCTTTTTCTTTTTCTCTTTTTCTTTTTTTGGCACAGCACCACAGAGATGACTAACACAAACCCTGAAAACTATAGCACTGTATACTGCAATTATAAGTGGAGGCGCCACTGCTGAAGTCACACCCAAGTCCAAGTGCACCTCACATGTCCTCTAAGCTCCACGTGTGCATGTACTAGTGGATGGATATCTCTGTGGCCTCCTTTCCACATTTTCGTGCCATGGCATGAATGGGTAGGTGCCTGCTGTCAGTCAATTCTTTTTTTGCCTGTTTCTTCACTGGCAGAACTGTGATTTCACTCTGGGCTTTTCCCTCCTCTCCACAGTCACCTGCTTCACTTGCTAATCATTGGGATCCCATCTACTTTGCCAGTAACTGGTTTAGAAAAGGAATCCATGAGCTTGCTCTTGCACTCACTCTCTGCCACGTGAGGACACAGCAAGAACACAGCTGTGTGCAAGCCCAGAGGAAGATGCTCCCCAGGAACTAACCTGGTTGGTCCCTTGGACTTCCCGGTCTCCAGAACTGTGACAAATGAATATCAGCTGTTTAAACTACCAATCTATGGTACTTTGTTATAGGAGCTTGAGAACTGAGGCCTCATGACTTAGTTTTAATTTGATAATCCCAGGAATTCTAAGGAACATCAGTCAATATGCACCTCCAATAGCTGTAATAAATCTCCCCCTCAATGCTAAGAATTCAGGGAAATAATTATGTGTGTGTGCGTGCACATACGAAATGGGGCTAGAGATATTCATGCTGACCAAAGTAGCGGTTCAAGGTTCAACCAGATACAAAGAAACGACTGGAAGGCCAGAAAAGGAGCTATTTTTTTCTCCAGTTTCAGGGAAGATTTCTCTCGACTACCAATATCAGCTTTGATCCTTGGTGGGAAGGGGACCGACCTGTCATCTATTTTCTTAAGTCATGCACAGGTAAGTCGGGAGAGGCAGGATTTTAGTTAATCAGAATTTTAGTTGAGAATTTTGGGAGCCAGGGTGAATAACAGAGAACCCATGTCCAAAGTCTGCTTACCCAGGACCCCTCCTCAAAATGACATACCAAATTGTGTGCATGTGAGATTTGATTTGGAGTCAGGGTTCATGACTTATCAGATTCTCAAGAGGGTCTATAACCCACTTCTCCCACAAAAGGAAGAAACCCCTACAGAAAATGCCAGCATGCTTTGAAAGTGCTGTGGAAGTGTAATATCTTAATTGTAGATCTCAAAGGAAGCTGTTTATCTGTTTCCATAAATGGGAGCCCTAGAGGTCAAGTGTATTTCAATGGATGAAATTCTCCTGCAATAATGGCAAGAATCTATAGGAACTGTCACCTAGTCCACACTAACTACAAAAGCTATCCAGTCGACTGCTGCTCCTGAAAGACCATTTGCTTCCCAGATAATGAGGCAAGGCCAAGGGTGGTAGGGGGTGTTTCTAGCGTTCCAAGAAGAGAATAGGATGCCACATACTGTCAGACCCTTCTCCCATCCCAATCTGCTATAGTCCTTTATGTGCAGGGGGCTCTGTCTGCATCTTCCTTGGAGATGATGAGGAGGGGGGATCAATTTCCATGCAATTACAGGAACTAGTTGGCCTAAACCCACCCTAAAAGTATGTCACACAATAAGCATTTGAAAGTACAAATGGCAAAAATAAATTGCAATTAAAAATAGCTTTATGATAGACTTAAGCAAAACAAAATATAATGATAAGAAACAAAATACCTAGGGGCTGGGGTTGTGGCTCGGTGGTAGAGCATTTGCCTTGCATGTTTGAGGCCCTGGGTTCAATTCTCAGCATTGCATATAAATAAATGAATAAAATAAAGGTCCATCAAAATCTAAAAAAATAAATTATAAAAAAGAAACAGGGGGCTGGGGTTATGGCGCAGTGGTTGCGCGCTCACAAGCAGGAGGCACTGGGTTCGATCCTCAGCACCACATAAAAATAAAACAAAGATATTGTGTCCACCTACAACTAAAAAATAAACATTTAAAAAAAATAAAAAAAGAAACAGGATACCTAATCCTGAAACAATTGCAACAAGTCTATGAACTAGGACTCCATTTCCTGGGTATGGAGATAAGGCATCAAAAAGGAATGAGGAATCCAAAGGTAGAATTCTAAATTTTCATCATCATCTTTCTTAATTGTAATTTCTTTGGGATATGTCCTACTATTTTCATAGTGATTGGTGTCCACCCAGGCCCCGAATCAAGAGGGCATATGAAAAGATTCTCAAAGTTATTAGCTACTGGGGAAATACAAATCAAAACCAAAATGAGATACCAGTTCCCACCCACCAGGATAGCCATTATAGAAAAAATGGCAAGTGTAAGCATTGGCACGGACCTGGAGAAATTGGGACCTTGTACACTGATGGTGGGAAGGTAAGCAGATGCTGTTGCTATGGAACCTACTAGTGGTTTCCTCGAGAGCTAGACAGAATTATCACAGGACCCAGCAATTCCATTTCTAGATTTATGTGCCCCAAAGAATCGAAAGCAGGATATTCATACAGCCATGATCACAGCGGCACCATTCACAAGGGTCAAACAATGGAAACAACTCAAACGTCCACTGATGGATAAATGGATAAACCAAGGGTGGCAGATGGATACAGTCAAATATTAGCCTCAAAAAGGAAGGAAAATTTTAAATGCTACAACATGGATAAACCTCAAGAACATTAGGATAAGTGAAATAAGCCAGTCACAATAGGACACATACTGAATGATCCCACTTATATGAGGTCCCCAGAGTAGTAAAATTCAGAGAGATGGAAGAAGGGCAATGGCCAGGAGCTAGGGGGAGGCGGAATGTAGGGAGTTACTGTTTAATGGGTACAGATTTTAAGTTTGGGATGACGAAAAGGTTTTGAAATGGATAGCAGCACTGAGAATATACCTGATGTCACTGGACTGTCCCTTTCAACGTGGCTGCAATGGCAAATCTTGTGATATGTATATTTTGCCATAATAATAATGATAATAATAATAATGGTGGGGAGGAGAAGCCAGGGCCACATTCGATACTTACAAGATGTAGGCGATCACTCCAATGGACCAGCAGTCAACAGCTTTGCTGTAAGGTTTCTGGGCCAGAACTTCAGGAGCTGTAGGATGATAAAGCAGACACAGGCCTGACCATTTAAATGTCTGTGACTGAAGATGCTTATCAGGGCTCTCTTCCCCCCTGTATGTTATTTACACTGAACTCTCTATGAGTTTAAAACCTGAGTAAAGGGCTGAGGTGTAGCTCAGAGGGAGAGTATGGGCTTAGCATAAAAAAGGCCCTGGGTTTGACCCCCAGCATAAAAAAAATATTAAATATAAAAATTGAGTAGAGATATGACCCATTTTATTTGTTGCCTTTTCTAACTAGAAAAACAATTGAAGATGTTTGTGCGCGTGTGTTTGACAAGAGATTATCCAGCCATCAGCAAATCCTTCTTAGGTGGCGATTCCACAGCAGTGCTGGGCTCAGCGCTGTAGCTCAGCTCTGCCTTCATGGAACTTGCACTGCAGCTGAGCTAAGAGCTACGAATCTGCCTGTGGACCCCTCTGTGGGCTGCTCTCAGTTCATTCTCTAAGGTTTGGGGTGAGCTACTCTTCGGTACTCTCATTTCATTTGCTCATTTTTTTTTAAAATTGTTTTTAGTTGTAGATGGATATCTTTATTTATTTATTTTTATGTGGTGCTGAGGATCGAACCCAGTGCCTCACGCATGCAAGGCAAGCGCTTTACCACTGAGCCACAATCCCAGCCCCTCATTTGCTCATTTTTGAAGCATGAAAAATGTTACTGAATCTCACTTTTCCTGGACATAAACCACCATTCCAGCAAGAGCCATTCCTCCTCAGGGCTTAGACTATTCCTGTCCTCCCTGTTCCAGGCTGTGGGGCTCCAGCCCACTGACAGATAACCACCCAATGTCTAGTGACTAGTGGCATCTGGTGTGGTTGGCGCTCCATGAAGGCTTGTGCTGAGTAAATACATAGGAGACAGTGAGTCTTATGGGCGAGGAAAAATCTCCTTTCTCCCCAAATGCATCTGCCTGAGGTGTCTTTAGTATATACTTCCCCCAGAACAATTAAAAGGGTAAAGAAAATAAAAACAGTATTGCTGATAAGGCCCTTGTTTGGAGTTGTGTGTTCTCTGGGCTTTGGCTGCACGAACTCACTAACCCCAACATCTTGACCATCATTATTCCCAAACGGCAGGTGATGAGATGGAGACACTGAGAAGTCAATTAATTTGGCCAAGTAATATGGCTGGAAAGTGGTCTTTACACCTCTACACCCACTTCTTCTCAGAAGGTACCCAACCTCTATTAAGTGTCTGCCATCAGCTGGGGCTTGTGCCTAATATTCATAAATATTTTCTACTTGATTCCTTTCAAGAACTCTGAGGATCACCATGATCTGCACTTCAGAGATTAAAAAAAAAAAAAAAAGCCACAGAGAAGCTAAGTAATTTGTCCCATGTCACACAGCTAGATATGAAAGAGCTAGAATTTGAAACTAGGTCAATCTGACCCTTGTCCTGGCTTTTTTTACAAGAACGTACTGTTTGTTAAGAAAAGAGCTTCTTCAGTCTCTAAGAAAAGTCCTTTGGCAGAAAAACCAACAGGAGATCTTCTCTTGCATTCTGTTGAAGATAAAAACCTTCCTAAGCAAGAATAGGAAGGTATGTAAACTATTGTTTAGTGTCTCTGCTCATAAGTGACGAATACCATCCACAGATCATCCCCAAATGTAATTTTAGGTTTTAGTCCTGAATTCCTCCAAACCTCTTATCAGTTTTTTTAAAAAAATAAGAGCATAAGAAATATAGTTGCATACCCTTTCTTGGCTATGTTCCCTCAGTGTACTAGCAAACAGAGGGACAGAATCATAAAGTCACCACCTGGAGAAGTAGCCCTTGGGCAGTTAGCCACATTGAGGCTCCCTTGCCCTCTAACTACTAAGAGCATATTTCTCAGACTTTGCTGTTATGGGAATTGACAGAGGAAAGCCATCTACCGCAGTAAATGTCTTTCTGATTTAGGAGCCATGCTCTCTTCCTGGGCTGGTGCTTTGGTAAAAATGGCCACACTGGCACAGATGGTACAAGAAGTGACTGAATTCTCAAGGACCTTCCAGGGCCATCCTATGGCATAACAGAAAGCTCATAAGAGACAGAGGAGGCACATAAAGCGCTCTCTGGCCACTTTTTCCTCCCATAGAGCTACTGTAGATGTCAGGAGAGCAGAGCCATACCGGGCGGGGGCAGAGGCCCCACACAGCTTCCTGAGCCCATCACAGGAATCCACAGGGCTTGTGAGCGAGATGGCCAGCCAGCCTGGTCCAGCTACTCCACTGAACCAGGTGTCAAATGGCACAGAGGCACAGGGAATCAGTACAAGATGAAGAACACAAACATGTCGTGCACCAGGTACCCAAAGGCAACAGGCATACAGGAAAGGAGCACAGAAAAGGAAGGTATGAGCCCTTCTGCCAGCTGCTACCAGGGTATGAGCTGAGACTCCATGCCCTGAGCCTCCATGGAGAGAACATGGACAAGAAACCACAGTCCCTGAAAAACAGACATGTCTCCTGGGACCAGTTCATACTGGTTTCCCTTTTCCTCCATCCTCATGCACGGTGGGAAGGAGAAGTCTTTAAAAGAACATCCTCCTCTTGCTCACCTGTTAGAAAGATCAATGTAATGGCCACCATCCACACACCAAGGACAATCGCGCATTCAACATTTGACCTGGGGCTCGGGCTGTGGCTCAGTGGTAGAGCGCTTGCCAAGCATGTGTGAGGCACTGGGTTCAATTCTCTGCACCACATATAAATAAATAAAATAAAGGTCCATTCACAACTAAAAATATATACCTAAAAAAAATTTCCCCTTCAATCTGGCAAATCCACCAACATATTGGGCTATTGTACAAGACACAGCAAAGACTTGAAAAGCAAGCTGAGGACTTCTATGTAGCTTGGAGCTTGCATGTTATAAGAGATGTTTAGATTCCTGCAGCCACAGACTGCAGGAAAATCTCACTTATGAGATTTTGCTTAACTGATGAAGTTTATAACATCAAATATATAGTTAAAAACAATTTCTGGTTTGGATCAGTAGCATGGATGTTAGGGGGAAAGTTCTACTTTATTAATAAAGTATCAGGATAATAGCATTGTATGCAGAAATTCATGTATTTGTGCCAAACTTTTCTTGTTCTTTTTGTTGTGTTGTATCTGGGTTATGTCTACAACAAAATTTTTTAAAAAATTGTTTTGGTTTTTTGTTTGGGTTTTTTTGTTGTTGTTGTTATTTTTTTCCCCCAGTACTAGGGATTGAGCCCAGAGGTGCTCTACCACTGAACTACACCCCCAGCCCTTTTTAGTTTTTATTTTGAGACAGTGCCTTGCTAAATTGCTGAGGCTGGCTTCAAACTTTTGATCCTCCTGCCTCAGCCTCCTGAGCTGCTGGGATTACAGCACATCACTAGGCTAACATATAATTACTTTTTAACCAACTGGCATTGAGCAAAGTGTCTGCATTCTGGTGAGGATTTTAATTGAACTGGAAACAAATGCAAAGGCAAAGATAGAATGAATATAATGTCATGAATGTAATGGAGATAGAAGATGAATATAATGTCATGATAAAAGATAAAGCCAACAGTTTCAGAAGTAACATTCCCATCAACCTCAGATATTCTGAAAACTAAATAATGGTCCATAAGCCAATGGCCTGAATTCTAATATGACTTGTAATGTGATTGCTGGAACCAAGCATCCTTTGGAACCCTGTTTGAGAAAGCCTACCTACATCATATCCAATAGCTTCTTTTTATCTCATAAA
This sequence comes from Geosciurus inauris, assembly GCA_004024805.1. NCBI lineage: Eukaryota > Metazoa > Chordata > Mammalia > Rodentia > Sciuridae > Geosciurus > Geosciurus inauris. The sequence goes on from PVHX01001423.1 coordinate 78,752, forward strand.
AATTCTTGAAAAAAGATAAATTCTCATACAATATTCCAAACCTCGGCAATTTAATGTGCTGACCAAATCATGGTGAACTCCCAGACCTGCAGGGTATTTTCTCTTGCTCTTCTCCCTTGTACTAAAATTGGCTCTGCTGTTCCATCTGTTGAATTCATCTGGCCTTTTGAGGGCCACCAATTCCCATTTTCCTGGTCCCTTCCAGCTATGGTGCAGCAGGCAGCACCAGAGAGTTCACATCTCACTCTGATCTTTTCAGAGGTCAGTTTTTGTGGTGAGAACCAGTTAAACTCCTTGGTATTGTGTTATTAGTCTCACACTGCTTGGTAAGAATTCCTCAGACATTCTAAAATATCACAAGCATCCAATCTACAAACTTTGAGAAGACGAATGTGTTCTATAGCCCACGACCTGTAGAACACAGTCTATCTGGGGCCTTGGAAAATGACAAGCTTCTCTAGGCCACACCACCACTGCTCCATCTCCCTAGTAAAGCTGCCCAGAGATGCTGAAGAACTGCTTCATGAAGGCGAAAAATATTTCCCTTTAAGAATCTTATGTGGCAAGAGGTCCTGGCAATGACTCTCCACCAAAAGAGGGAGATTTTCAATTGGAATAACTTCACTGGAGCTCTTGACAAAGACAGCAATCATTAAAAGGCTCCTGGTGTATGCAGAGGCCATCAGCGCCCAGGAAAAGCACAACCACAGTTGAAGGGAAAGCCACACTAGTGGAGAGGGCACATGCATTACTCCTTATGTGGATGATGTAACCAAGTCCCTGGGGGCTGTCAGCCCCTGTAAAGAAACTCACCTCCCTGGAAATGTTGAAATGGACATATGCAAATTAGAGAGCAGGTCTAACCTAATCATCTCTTAGGCTTGACCAAAGCCAGGCCATTAGACTTACAGAGAGCAGGGCTGGGGTGGGCAGCTCTGTCTGGGTGACATACAGGGCATCATGGTCAAGTTCCCAAGTCCATTCACTCAAATCCTACCACATGCTAGCCACTTACAATTCCCAGTGTATCTTAAATACCTTTTACTGCTGTGTGTGAATCACACTGTCAAACACCAGACTTGAAGGTGCTGGAGAACAGGGCCATGACTCTAATCATTACATGTTCAGGGCTAAGCATGTTCTGGTGGTCAACATGTGGGTATCAACTGAACCCAATCTACTCACCACACATGCCATTATTTCTATGGGAAGATGTTTTCCAAAGTCCATACATCTGAGCTACAAATAAACTTAACTGCACCAAATATTTTTGGCGAGCAGGTACAGGAAGAAAAAAATAAGAGAAAGAGAGAAAAATTGATTTTGATCTATTGGGATATACCTGTATTAGGTAAAAGCAAGATCAACCACTCAATACCTTTGCATGAGCAAATGAGTACTGACAGGAATTAGGGGATAAAAGAAACAGAACTCTCCTATTTCTCTGCAAATGGATGTGTTTGTCACTCAGGCTACTCTTCTTTTAAAAGTCTCAAAGGGATTTCAGAATTATTAGATTTAAAACTGAGTGCTCAGAACCTCCTTCCTGGTCAGATCTCAGGTGCTACCCATTCAGCCTTTCTTGCTATTCCTATTGGAAACTTACTTATTTTACATTTATAAATCCAAGTTCATCTCCATGTAAATCCTGCAGCCTCATCAGAGCATTCCTATGAGCCATCAGAGATCTCTGTGGATAGATGTGGTACTTCTGGGTCCCCAAGACTAACTCAGACAATTTAGAAAACAGTAAGTTTAGAATTGAAAATAACTGGATTTACTACTGTGAGATCTGCCTCCAACCCACTTATGGAAAATTCCACTTCATGGGCAACATCTTCCATAAACCAAGCTGTTTTATGTGGATTTACAGGAAGTATTCCTGGTAAAGGGAAGGACTCCAGAGATTTGGGGAAGAAAAAAAAAAAGAATTACAGGAAGCTTTCATCTTGTTTTTAAAAACAATTTAATTGCTGATTTTCCTTACTGAATGAGAGAGACGAAAAGGCTTAACCAGTGGAATCGAGAATTCAGAGAGCAGCTGTCTGGTGGGGGTAGGGCACTGCAATCAATCTTTCTGAATTAATAAAGTAGAAAAATAAAGTTTCCCTTTTCTTGGGCACCATAGAGCAGTTTCTGGTGGGAGGATGCAGGAAACCGAGAAGGCTTCACCCTGTTACTAAAGTCATGGTCAAGGTGATTCATTCTCCTCTTTGCATATTTGGCCTATGCTTCCTCTCAGTACTTCAAAGATGACTGGGCTGGAACACAATGAGAAGGGAGCAGCCCCAACAGGACCTGGGAAACGTTTCTCCCTTTATTCAGTCATTTAACCAATAGCTAGCTAAGGGCCTCCCCTGGGCTGGGCAACATTGTAGACCCTGGCTTTATGGGGTGAAGCAGCAGACCCTGGCTCGCGCCCTATATGGAGCTCAAACACAAGCCACAGAAGTAACCAGGCACCAGCTGTAGCTGCACCCATGGAAAAGGCTGAGGCCAAGACAAAGGAGCCCATCAGGCACAATGGAAGAGGTGTTTTTGATTTTTGAGTCAAATTACTCTGAAGAAAACTCTAAAAGTACTGATTTTACTCTTAATAAAACCCTGTGATCTCAGTTCCTGGATTGAATCAGAGGACAGAATTAAGGCCAGGCTCTGTGCCAGTATATCTTTAAAAATTATCTGTCCATGCCTCAGTTTTCCCTATTTAGGGGCACCTACCATTCTGTCCTAGAGTGCCCTCATGGAAATAAATTTGAGCTCATTTGGAAAGCTGCCTGTGATCTCTCCTAAGAAATATCATTAGATACAAGTTCAGAGCGAGACACTTGGGTCACAGGTGGTCTTCTAGACCTTCAGAAAGAGGTGAGAATAAACATAGCCCTGAGACAGGTGCCATGGTGCATGCCTGTAATCCCAGGTACTTGGGAGGCTAAGGCAGGAGGATCCCAAGTTTGAAGTGAGCCTGGGCAACTTGGCGAGACCCTGCCTCAAAGAAAAAAAAGAAAAAGAAAGAAGAAAGAAAAGAAACCTAGTTCCATCACTGGTGGATGAGTGACAATTGTTTAAATCCAACCACAGCAGAGTTTCAAAAAGTTAGTGACACTACGTGTCACAGGGGTGCTTTCTTTTAAACAGTGGGAGAGAAAGATGACAGTGGCTTGCTCAGAGAAGGTAAATAACAACTTTAGAGATCAAGGAGAACCGACTGTAGCTTTTGTGTTGTTAGAACTCAGTCACATTTCTGGGGAGAATTTGGCCTCAGTAAGAATTTCACCACCACAGGATATGATGTTGGATGTGGTTGGTCAGGTTTGCTTCCCGACAGTAGAACTGTTAGCAGCAAAGACACTAAGAAAGAAGAAGCTGGGCGTGGTGGCGCATGCCTGTAATCCCAGCACTTTGGGAGGCTGAGAAAGGAGAATTGTGAGTTCAAAGCCAGCCTCAGCAAGGGCGAGGCACTAAGCAACTCAGTGGGACCCTGTCTCTACATAAAACACAAAATAGGGCTGGGGATGTGGCTCAGTGGTCAAGTATCCCTGAATTCAATCCCCAGTACCAAAAAAAAAAAGAAGAAAAAAATTTCATACAGAGGGGCTTTCCTGTGAATGTCATAGGAAACAGCTATTGCTTCATCCACATTTAGAGTTTTGTGGTATGGATTGGGGGCAAATTGGATACAGCTGAAATATAGAGTCATTCCTTGCCTGTGACCTGTCCTCCACCCAGTCTCAGAAGAGGAGTAGAAGGTTCCCAGAACAGCTCTGATCTCTTCCTGCATGTATAGATTCCTTTGCTGTTTCTCATTCTTCACCGACAGCTGAAACTTACTACAACTGTATTGCTAAGGAGTACTCTGATTTTCCTAGTAGCCTCTTGAATTTTACCACAGGCATGAAAAGTTCCTATGAAAGCACCATCCTGGTTTATAATTACCAGCCTGATCTGAGCTGGGATTACTGTTGAATGCTACCCAAGCCAAGACGCAGCTGGTGGGTGGAAAAGTGAGCCTGAGGACTGGGAAGGGAGTGGAAAATGGGGGTTGGAGGGAAGCTGGACTTTTGAAATGTGGGAGAGACTTGGAATCCAGCGGGCTAGAGGATGTCAAATATCTAAGTAAGGCATTTCAGGGCGACGAGGCAACAAATAATTCTGCTACACGATCCTTGCAGGTGCTCCAAGGATTCAGCCTCCCACCCTGTCTCGTTTGTAACCCATTAGTGATGGCTACTTTGTACTTAGGCCAATCCTGACTTTTATAATCTGACAAGAAATGACAATTAGAAATTAAGACTGCTATAGTCATCCCAATGTTTTGGGTGGAGGAGGAGGAAGAGGAGGAGGAGGAGGAGGAGGAGAGCATACAAAATGCTGCTGACCCTACCCTCCTTTCCATCACAACAAAATGGTACCAGTTCAGAAACTGAACTCCATACCAACATCAAGTGTTTAGAGGAGAATCACTAAGAAATTCCAGCAGGAGAGACGGTGCTTTAGAAGCACTGTTGAGAGGGGAAAGGGGGTAAAAGGGATGTTCATGACAATAGAAGGGAGACCAGTCCAGCAGAGCACAGGGATGTTGTGAGAGAGAGGCAGAGGGAAGGAGCCATACTGGGCAATGAAACTGATCAAGTTGTGTGCACATATACATAGGCCACGATGATCTGTTATGGTTTGGAATGTGATGTGTCTCCCAAAAGCTCACGTGTGAGACAAGGCAAGAAGGTTCAGAGGAGAAATGATTGGACTGTGAGAGTCTGAACCCAATCAGTTCATTAATCCGCTGATAGGGATTAACTGAAGTGGTAAGGTGTAGCTGGAGGAGGTGGGAATTGGGGCGTGGCTTTGGGGCATATATTTGTATGTGGCAAGCGGAGACCTCGCTCTGCTTTATGATCACCATGTGAGCTGCTTCCCTCTGCCACATTCTTCTGCCATGATGTTCTGCCTCACCTCGAACCCCGAGGAATGGAGCTGGCTGTCTATGGATTACGACCTCTGAAACTGTGAGCCCCTCAGTAAACCTTTCCTCCTCTACAGCTGTTCTGGTCAGGTCCTTTAGTGACAGCAGCAGAAAAGCTGACTAAAACAGAATTCTACTATTTTATTTAATTATAATGTACCAATAATTTTTTTAAAAAAGATAAGACATCAAAATTCCTACCTCCAAGAAATAGTGACTTGGAGGTAAGGGTGTGTAGCTCAGTGGTGGGGTCCCAAGTTTGACCCCAGCACCCCCCCTCAAAAATAAAAAGATTTAACATGATTATACATGTGGAGGGGGCTGCTCAAAGGCAGGGTTTACCCTAATGATGAACTTTTTGTCCCCATCCATGTTTGTATGTGTCAAGGAAGGGACCCCACAAGTCTCCCCAGGCAAGGAGCCCTCTCCTCTCTAAAGATGGGGTGGAGGCAGCACATGGTGTGAAATGCTCCCTGTGGGTTGTCACCAAGTGGCTGCTGACAAGGAAGGAAAGAGAACATTCTTATCTGGATCCTCTGCCTACTCTTCTGCTCCTAGGACAATTTATCAGTTACATAAAATCCTGTTTCAACACTAATGGTCTGAGAGGAGGAGAGTGATGATGTAATGCTTCCAATCAGGACTAAAATACGACACTTAAGTGGGAAAGAGATAAGACCAAGCTCTGGCCAGGGGCTGGGGTACTACCACACTAGAGCTTTAAGGTACTGGAGCAGAGACGCTATGAGGAAAGATGAAAAGAGTGGAGATCATCAGGCTGTCAAGGACAGAAATGGGTGACAGCCATCAACTTAATTCAATTTCTTCTTGTCTGTTCTGAGTGAAGATAAAAAAATGACAGTCATTCTCCTTGACATGTGGATATTTACATACTTAAGGACACAAAGTCACATATCTATAGAAACACATCATATTAGAAAAAAAAAAAACCAAGGGGACACTTGGTTCAGCTTGTTTAATTAACATAAAAGAAACTGAGAGCCCAGGTGTTTAAGTCAAGAGCCTAGACCTCCCTCAGACTGAACCAATGGCAGGGATACGCAGGAGATTCACGTTCAGGTCCTCTGCTGTGACTGCCACCAACTACACCTTGCTACCCTGAGGATGGAGGTCCCCATCCCCATGCTGTGCTGGCTAGAACCTCTGGTTTTCAAGAGCTCATCCTAATCTCAAGTCTCACATCAAGTTCTAAAAATTCAGCCATCCCTTCATTAAGGGCATCCCTCTAACTGGACAAAAATATACTCTGAGCATGTTGACCAAATGTTCTCCATCTCCATTTAGAGAAGAGCAAGACGAAACGTGCTTAAACTATTTTAGGCAAGTTAAGTCAGAGACAGACTAAAGATGGCTGCCATGGGTATGCAGGCTACATGGCAAGTATTCCTGTTCTGGAAGAAACTGGAATCACTCCTTCCCTGGCAGCTCCAATAACTTAGCAATCAGCCACCATCTGCAGAACCAAGGTGGGGTTCTTCTACTTCCAAGTAACGTCCAATCCTAAAACAGTTGCTGTGCCCTCCAAAGGAAATACTGCAGCGTGATCAGTCAGCACTCAACAAGGCTTCATGAAAAAAAGAAAAAAGAAAAACCTCACTTAGCTCAGAAACATCACAAAGCTGTTGAAACCTCCATCACCAGCCTCCTCTCTTTAAAGTGAAGATGGGGAAATCACCCTGGAGAAGAGGAGAAGAGCAACATGGTGCCCTCCTCTTGGAAGACATGTTGACACTTGATCTGTAAACAAAGATTTGAAGTTCTGTTAAAAGACTTAATTGCGGGGGCTGGGGTTGTGGCTCAATGGCAGAGCACTTGCCTTGCATGTGTGAGGCCCTGGATTCGATTCTCAGCACCGCATATAAATAAATGAATGAAATAAAGGTCCATCAACAACTAAAAAAATATTTTAAAAAAAGACTTAATTGCAACATTAAGTAAAAAAACCCATCAGGCTCTACCAAATCAGCATATTTGTCACCTCTGGTCTCTGATCAATGACATGATTGAAATACATGTGTACTGTCACTTACTGTTGATGTTCAGTGATTCAAGAGAATACATTTGTATATTTTAATTAATGTAATTGAGCAGGTGATGTAAGTAATTGCTTGGCTCTGAATTTTGTTCCTTATTGATGTCAACAAAGGGAATGTTATTCTTGACTCAATTAAATGGATTCCATCTCCAGGTCAATATCATATTGACAGCTAACGTGTTGTTCTGAGAAGCTAATTTCCACCAGATGGGTCCATCGCTTCTCCTAAGTTATCAGCAATTACTAATCTTCACCAGCCTTCTCTCCAAGCCTGCTCACTTCTCCAGATCCTGTAAGTAGCAGATGGTGACTCTCCTGCTTCTTCTACATTGCTAACTGTCTGTATCTTTGCCTGCGCTCTACCTTTCCTTCAAATCTCTTTCTCCATGAGTTTTCCCCTGGTCATTCCAGCCCTTGGTGATCCCTCTTGTACCTGTATTTTCAAGTTGATTTTGCAGTACATGAGTCCCATCGTATTTGAAACATGCTACTGTACAAGAGTCTGTACTGTATACCTGCCACGTTCTACTGGGGAAGCTCTAGACAGAGCCAGCCCTCCAAGATGCCTGAAGCAGGAACACAGGCTGGAGGGCTGTCTCAATCAGTGAAATGACACTGTCTCCACAGGCCATGGCTCCTGATAAAAATCCTAGCAGCTGCTACACAAAAGGGCAAAGTTCAAAGTGCTTAGGTTCCTGTTGCCTTCTCCTAGGACACCCTATGCTCAGGGGACACTTGGGTAAAGTAGTCCCTCTTCATTGTTTCTTCATTGTTAGAGAGTTCCTTTAACTTAAAGTAATAACTTGATGTTGGCAGAATTAACTATTAAGCTGAATAGTCATTTAGATAATAGCAATAATAAAACAGTTTCACAAATTGAAACCAACACTTCTAACTATAATGAGTTTGAAGTAAAGCTGTAAAGTGGTAGACTGCCATGGGGGAGGGGGAGGTTTTTTTCATTCTACAGGCAGAAATTTGGTTTTAAATCTGAAGACAATGTGAACTGGGAGCAAAAGCAACCCCCAGGGCACACAGCTAGAAAACTGGTGTTCCTTAGCACAAGAGGGCTGCACTGTGCCTTCTGGAGAATATTCCTCCATTGGACAAACCTGGTTGAGGCATCAGTGATAGCGCTGTCAGCTCTGCATCTGGTGTTAATGAATCAACGATGTATGTTAAAAAAGTGATTTGAACAGAAATACCCATAAAACAAGGTCATGGACTGACCAGTTGACAAAAATGTTGTGACCCGAATGTTGTGACCTAGCAACTTGAACAACTCAGAAGCAACTCATTTGCTAACTTCTGCTCGACTTTCAGGCTCTTTCCCCCACAACTAAAGGCAACTGCCCCCTTCTGGATGCTCAGGCTAGAAAACCTAGAAATCCTTGACTTCTCTCTCCAAAACCTCACTTCCAATCTCTCAGAAAATCTCCATGACCTTGACTTGGAAATATATTTAGAATCAGACAGCTTCTCACCACTTCTGTTGTATCCAACATGGTCCAGGCCTATATTATTTCAGTCCTTCTAACTGGTCTCCCTTTTCCTACCCTGGCCTCTCCCCACTGCCATCTATTCTGATCCCAGTTTGCATCCTAGGAGGATCCTGTTAAAAATCAGATCATGTCCTCCCTTAACTCAGAGCCTCCAATGGCTGGGCATCATCCTGAGCAAAAGCTACAGTCTCTACAGAGATTTCCAAGTGCTGGTCTGCACACATGCGGCCCCTTACTTCTCTGGTCTGCTGTTCCTTGCCCCCTTGTTCGTGCTGGTTATTGCTCTTTTCTCACATATTTCTGCCTTTAAGGCCATGGTACTGTGCTTGGAATGTGTTCCCTCTAATATCAACACGGTCAGCTCCTTCACTTCTTTTCTTTGGTACCGGGGATTGAACTCAGGGGCCTTAAGCACTGACCCATATCCCCAGCCCTTTCTTATATTTTATTTAGAGATAGGGTCTCACTGAGTTGCTGAGGCTGGCTTTGAACTCGAAATCCTCCTGCCTCAGCCTCCCGAGCCACTGGGATTATAGGCATGCTCCACTGTGCCCGGCTAGCTCCTTCACTTCTATCAAATCTTTATCCTGCATCACCTTCCTAACAATGGCTTCCTGATCACACCCATGGACAGGAATGTGCATGTACACACAACCTTATCCTCTCCACCACTTTCTCTCTCCCAGTAGCATTTACTAACATCGAACACAAACATTAATTCACTCAGCTATTGGCTTATAGCCTGCCTCCTCCCACTTGAATGCAAGGGCCAGAAAGGTGAGAGTTTTGTCTGGTTTTCTCTTTCTTTCGTTTCTTTCTTTCTTTCTTTTTTTTTTTTTGGCACCAGGGATTGAACTCAGGGGTACTCAACCACTGAGCCACATCCCCATCCCTATTTTGTGTTTTATGTAGAGACAGGGTCTCACTGAGTTGCTTAGCACCTCGCCATTGCTGAGGCTGGCTTTGAACTCGCGATTCTCCTGTCTCAGCCTCCCAAAGTGCTGGGATTACAAGCGTGAGCCACCGCGCCCAGCTGTCTCTTTTTTTCTTTCTACTGATGTCATTACCAGTGCCTCAAACAGACGGAAGGCACTAAATTAAGAATTCTCCCCTGGAAGTCGAATGTAGCACCCAACACACATGACCAAGTTAACCTGACTGCCTGTCTCTCACAACACTGTCCACATTTTGAGGGCAGAGATGGTACCTTACTCAGATTTGCATCTGAATCCCAGTCACTATATACAGTGTCCAGTAGGAACTCAATAAATGCATGTCACATGGATGGAAGGGGAAGAGGGAACAAAAATGTGCTAATATTGTGAATTCTGTGCTTTTATTCAATTAAACAAACAAATAAGACAAATAAGAAACAATCCCTGATTGAGAAAAACCCATGGAGCCATGGGGAAAGACACCAGTAAATATGAACCCTAAAGCAAGGTGATCACAGCCATCATATTGCAAAGGATCAAGGAAAACAACTAGGACAAGAAGGGAAAGGATGTGGCATAAAGAAAGCAGCTAAAAGGAGGTAGCATTTAAGCTGGGTTTTGATGACTGAATAGGAGCTTGCCATGTAGATTATGGAGGCTGGAAATGGCTCCAGCTCAGGTAATGACTGTCCAAGGGATGTCCATGAGGACATGAGCTCTTCCCATAGCCCCTTCTCTGCTCTGAAGTTGTGTCCCCTCCACAGGCCCACTACAGGGTCAGATTCTCCCAGGAGTCTCAATGCTCAGTAAATATGAACAAACTGAGAAGCTACTATGTCCTCACAGTCTTCCTCTCCCTCACCTCCTCAAAGAAAATTCTGTAGCTGATGACAGAATTACCCAATGTCTCAACCAGCTGCCCTTTAGAGCAGGGGACACCTCTAAACATTGTTCCTGGATTACTATGGCTTGACACAGCAGCCAACAGAACCAGATCTTCAGGTGGCAGTCACTTAGAGACACATGGAGACTTCCGTTCCATGAGTTTTGCCAACAGACAGAGGAGCGAAAATCAATCTAGAAAGTGCTAGAGCTTTCTAACATCAGAGCCAAAAATGAGAACAGTGAGATACATATGTAAATATAGAAATTCTTGGTCAGAGCATTTAAATCACAGGCCAGGAGTTGAGTCCCTGGAGTGGAAAGTGGACATCAGTAGCTCCACAGCCTGGGGAAGGTAGCCTGACCTGGGGACCTTGCTGAAAAAGAACGCAGCCTCTGGACCAGGAGATGGGCCTCCATACCATGACCTAACAGGCCTTCTAATTTTCTGATGGTCTCATTCTCTGTGGTTGGAACAGGATCCCTGCTCGTCTTTTAAAGAAGCCGGAGGATAGGCTTGTCTCATTCATTTTGATCTACTGCTTGCCGGATGGCCTGAACTGCGCTGGAAAAGTTCACCACGCATAACACACATGCTCACATTTCTGCCCAGCCCCTGGCATGCATATGTGTTTACACATCTCAATCCACAACCCAAACTCCACATCCCGCTGATGGGGGCCCTGCACCTCCCACGGTCCTATCCTGCCACTGCTCTCCCTCGAGGCTGCTCTTGCCTCTTAAAAATGGTCTGAGCTACACCAGGTGTGGTGGTGCGCCGGCCTGTAATCCTAGCTACTGGGAGACTGAGGTAGAAGGATCCCAAGTTCAAGGCCAGGCTAGGTAACTTAGGGAGCCCCGACTCAAAATAAAAAATACAAAGATCTAGGGACACAGCTCAGGGGTACAGTGCGCCTGGGTTCAATCCCCAATACCAGAAAAACAAAAAAAAACTAGCTTGAGCACCTCTCCCTCTTGCTCCTGCACAGTTACCAGCCAGGGACATGAGTGTCACGTGGGACAGTTCCCCACAGCTTCTCCTCCCTGCCACTTTTATGCCAGGTGCACCCCCGTCCACCTGCTCCCTTCCCTTTTCTTCTTTTACTACCTATTCCTCTCCGTCTTCTCTTCTCTTCCTTTCTTTGACTTTGAAAATCAAATAGTTGCCAATTTGACATGATATCATGATTTTGCAAGGCCTTAAAGGGCCATCAAGGGGCTGTGAGGTCACTGGGGATTTCCCGCAGTGCTCAGGTGCCTCTGGACCCAGAGTTGGAGGCCAGCTCTCCTCCGTTCCTGGGGAAGGTTCCATGGTTGTGCCAAATACGCACAGGAAAGATGATAGCCAGGTGGTACTATTTCCTGTCCTGGGTGGGCTCACCCACTGTCCTCATGGAGAAAGGCCATCATGGTTTAAATGACAAGAGTCCAGCCTCATTCTCTCCTCCTTTCGCCCTTGTTCTCAGACATATCTGGTTGAAACATACACCCTGCCTTTGAGTGTTTGCACAAGCTCATCTTCTGCCTGAACCCCACCTTCCTATCTCACCTGTGGCTGGCCTATCCCCGTCACCTATTAAAAGCCCGCGTCTCCTCCTGGTCCTCTGAAGTCAGTCCTAATGCCTCCTCGCCCTGTGTCACTCTACCACATGTCCTCAGTTTTATTTTCCTCATAGCACTCATGGTCTGAAATGGTCCCATTTATCTGTTTCTGTCTTGTTTCAATTCAAGGTCCAGGATGGTAGGCTGTGTCCATCTTGTTCATGACCTCGCCCTTAGGGTCCAGGACGGAGTGGGGTTCATAGTAGGCATTGTGCTGAGTGGATACATTGAGGTAAACAAAGGTCTCAAAATATTCACAAAGAGTTCTTGCTATGGTGTGGAAAAGTGTCTCCCAATGGCCTGGTATTAAAGGTTTGATCCCTACTCTGTTGTGTTATTGGGAGGTAATAGAACATTTATGAGGTGGGGCCTGGTGGGAGGTGTTCTGGTCATTGGGGAAATGCCCTTAAAGGGATATTAGGACCCCAGTCTCTTCTTCTTTCATGTGTCACCCCCATGAGGTACTGCTTTGCCATTGTTCCAAAAGCAACAGGACCAACTGACTATGGACTGAAGCCTCCAAAACTGCGAATCAAAATAGATCTTTTCCCTTGAGAAGCTGACTCTCTCAGACGTTGGTTCCAGTAATGGAAAGCTGACCAATGGTTCCCATGGCCTCCCTCCAGGTCCCAGAAGACAGAAGATGAGCCTCAGCATTCAGATCTCTGTCAGTACATTCTCTGCATTTTGTATGTGTAGCGCAGAGAGTCTGGAGTTCTGAGTTTAGGAAAAGCCTGAATAATTCTTGGCTTTGCCAGTACAGATCAGGACTGGCTGTCTCAAGAGAATGACTTTATCACCGTTTGAAACGGGTTCCTCATATGGATATTTTCTCTCTGGCTGCATCTATCTCAACATTTGAATGTTTTATTGTGTCTGCACCTTATTGTAATCTCCATGTTCCACTGTAAATCACTCAAAAATAGATACTTGCAATATTCTTGGTATTAGAATCTGGGAATCTGTCCAGATTAACTCCAGGCTCCAGTCAGGACCACAATCAAATCAAATAGGATTTATACTCAATTGTTAAAAGGTTTCAGGGGAAATCACTTCCCTGCTAACTTGTTCCAGTGTCTCTCAATATTTTTATTCTTTCCTCAAGAGGAAGGAAGGTAGCTGTGATCATGTGCCAGACTCGAATGCCTCATAGGGCCAGTGGAGTTGACATGGGGACACACACAGGGGCACATGCTCTGCTTACCAACGTAGCCTGGGGTTCCACAGGCAGTGGACATCACATCTCCTTTGCCCTCCATTTTTGACAATCCAAAGTCACTGATCATTATTTTGGATTCTTCATCTTGACTGTAGTACAATAGATTTTCAGGCTAGGGGAAAAAAAGAGAAAAAGACAATTTTTTTACAAATCATGTTTAAAGCTGTGTTAAGTATGGGAAATTCCTCACCAAACCACAAAGCCTATTCACACTTAAGAAAGTCCTTGACCTTTAGGCACAGCAGGTGCACCAAGTAAAGCAGCATTGGTATGCAGGGTCCAGAGGTGGCAGGGAAGCTGGCACAGGCAGGAATTCCAGGGGTGTTCAATATTTTGCCTACTCAAGAAGATTAACCATATTTTGAGGCCATCTAAAAAGCTGATGCCTCTTGGACTTGAGGATTCAGTTCTTGGTTAAGGAAGGGGGCTTCTCAGGAAATAAAATCACTTCTGCGGGTGCTCATCTGTCCCTTTCTTATTAGCCACCGTCACTGGCTACATTTCTTGAATCCCAGGGCCTCTCTCCCTGTCCTCAGCAGCCTCCTATGGAGTCCTGTAGTTCTGGCAGATGGGCTGCGTCAGTGCCTGCTGAGACTGTCAGACATCTGCTCACTTTCCTCCCTGGGAAGCAGAAGGACGGCATCTCCTACGAATCTGGAGTTGGAAGATGTAGTACTTTCTAGCCCTGTGTCCTTAAGGACTCTGAGATGCTGTGTGCCTTCCTACAAAGCACGGGCTGTGATGGTTTCTTGTGGCTCCTCTGAAGAGCATATGACAGAGTTCAGACTGCAGGTGTGCAGAGCAAAATTTTTTTTATATTTCTTATGGTTTCTGTATTCCTTTCTTTACTCCAATTCTGTGATGCCTAAGTATATAGAAAGGACTGAGGACAAGCAGAACTGGGACTGAGGCGGGAGACAATAAAGTGTCTTTTGTCCATTTTATGTCAAACTGGGGAATCTCATTGTTCAGTGTGCAGGGCTCATGGAGACTGAGTTGCTACAGCCTGAGAGCTTGGCTTGTCCTGCATCACTGAGCTGATAACCTAAACACAGAGGAGGCACCTGCGTTTTTTGTTGTTGTTTTTAATTTTGTAAAGAGTGGCTTCAGCCAGGCGCAGTGGTGCATGCCTGTAATCCCAGCACCTCGGGAGGCTGAGGCAGGAGGATCATGAGTTCAAAGCCAGCCTCAGCAATTTAGTGAAGCCCTAAGCAACACATTGAGACCCTATCTCTAAATAAAACATAAAAATGGTCTGGGGATGTGGCTCAGTAGTTCAGTGATTAAGCACCCCTGGGTTCAATTCCCGGTTACTGCCCTCCCTGACAAAAAAGAGTGGCTTCAGTTAATGAAGCTGTCCCCGAGAGAGTTAATATCAAGGACTGTGGACTTGCTGTTGTCCAGGAACATCCACCCTACCGGACAATTCTGAAGATTTACTGAGTGGATAATCATGGCTCTTATTTACATTAGACTTTAAAGGAAATGCAGTGTGAAGGATCTGAGGAGGAAAATCATTTTCCCACACATTTCCCATTTGGCTTCCTTCACAGGTGAAGCAGTTGTTTTTCCTGTCAGCAGTTTGTAGCGAATCTTTGCTTCCTAAGTATCAAATTTTAGGAACTATTCTATTGTTTGGAGTTTAGAAAAGTGGTTCTTTACACTGTAGTGAGGCAGAATCACCTGAGAATGTTATTAACCACAGGCACATCTTTGTCCTTTGGCATATCTGAGATGAGGCTCAGACAGCTGGGTTTTAGAGCTCCAGGGTGTTGGTGGTGGGGTGGGATTTTGATACGCAGCCACTGCTGTGAAGAAATTCTGAGAACTGGCCAAGGCTCTGTTCTGGACCAAACTTGAGTTAGGCTGCTCTGACCCTCTTCTCCAAGCCTGGCCCTTGGCTTTCTATGGCTCCCTGCCCTGCTCACCCTGCACAGCCCAGTCTTAGCAAGACTCTGGCTCATCCAATGTAGAGAGACTCCTCCACCCTTGGAATCTGATCAAGCTCTTCATCCTCCACTTGTGATGTTGTTAAAGAGAAAAATTATTCAGACCCTTGTTAAAGATGGTAAGTGCTCTTTTGCAGAGGAAGAGATCAAACTCAACTCCAAATACTACAAGTGGAGATTTACAGCCTAGGAGGAGGGTGGGGTCAGTGGAAGGAATATTAATATGAGAAACCTTAGGGATAAGGAGGATTCTGGCTAAACAGATTTTGCAAAAGTGAGCAACATATATTGTGGATGGGGATTAAGGCATTTGGTCAGATAAGATATCAGGTATATGATTTTTCCTAAACTGATTCAGAAGGATTCTTGCTAAACCTGGACTGAGTTTAAGGCTGGGCCTGTTTAGAGAGAGGACTCTGGAGCCTGAGTGAGGTTGGGCCAAATTAAAGTTTACTCAAGGAGAGTCATGGCCAGTTTTCAGAATTTCTTCACCTCAATGGCTGCACATCAGAATTCCACTTACCCAACCACCCAGAGCTCTAAACTCCAGATACCTTGGCTCATCTCAGATCTAAACTCCAGATGCCCAGGCTCCATCTCAGAGTTGCTGTCCATTTCTAAGTCCTTGGCTTATCTAAGCAAGGATCTTGTTATGTCCTTTTTGGAAGAATCACCCTACTTCCAATGTCCCCTCTTAGTAATTTTTCCATCCACTGAGCCCACCCAGAACTGTTCCTTGATTCTAAACCCCCTATTCTTGCTGTGTCCGGAGTGGAGCTCCATTTCTCTTCTCAACTATGACAGATCTTGAATAAGGTCTTCCTTACCACTTTTGCAAGAGTCGACCGAAATTTGTTCTTTAACAACCTAAAGAAAAAAAAAATACTATCTTCATCCCTAATAAAAACAACAACAACAAAAGCAACAGGATTCAAGAGTCACACTGACAATGCCATGCCTGAAGTCTGAGATTAGATGAAGGATGCTTTCAAATGAGTTTTAAAATGAAATGGGCCAATCAGGAGTTGAAATAGGAATAAGGCTTAGGAAATGGGGGATATAGTCTAAACCTAAAAGTGTATGCTGTTCATGCTCTTTTCTGAAAACTCGGGTTGGGGATTATCCATTGATGGATAGCATGGACCCAATCATACATGTACAAAGTTGACTTTTTTGCTATTTCTATATTTTAATCTTCCTTGTCCCAGGATGTCTACAGCTGTAGAGATGAGCAAGAAGGAGTAGAGGGCAAATCATCTCAGGCTGCCAAACAACACTTAAGATAGGCATAGGACTGCCAAAGAGCCAAGAGGCCCTCCCCACACATTCACCCTAGAGGAGAATTTGGATCAATGAAAGTTCTTTTTTTTGGCGGCGGGGGGAGGGGTGGTGGTGATGGTGGTGGTGGTGCTACTGGAGATTGAACTCAGGGGCACTCGACCACTGAGCCACATCCCCAGCCCTATTTTGTGTTTTATGTAGAGACAGGGTCTCACTGAGTTGCTTAGTGCCTCGCCGTTGCTGAGGCTGGCTTTGAACTCGCGATTCTCCTGTCTCAGCCTCCCAAAGTGCTGAGATTATAGGCTTGCGCCACCGCGTCCGGCTAATAGAAAGTTCTTTTGAAGAATAATTACACCCGAGGATGGGTCCTTCAACTAGTCTTTCCCAGTTTAGATCAATAATTTGAATTGGCTCAAGTCTAGGTAAAGATAACAAGACTTTTCCTGCAGGGTGGAGATAGGGGAGCGGGGGAAGATGAGTGAGAGGAAGGCCTAGAGACATTCTGGATAGGAGGCCCCCAGGGCTCGTGGGAGGACTGTGGGGGTGGGTTCCATGGGGAGGGGACCTTGTCACACTGTATTATAATTCTGCCTAGGGTCCTGTCCTAGAAGAGCCTGGCCTCACCTGAAAGATTATAGCATCTTTGCAGGACAGCTGGCGACTAATACGTGAGGTAGAATATCAGTTTCCATTCTACATAACAACTCCTGTAACAATCTTTAAAAAGATGTGAATCAACATACTTCGGATACAGTTAATGTCCTATATAATCACATTCTTAAACCAGTAATGCTCAACTGGGGGCAAGTGGGTTCCCCAAGGGACATTTGGCAATGCCTGGAGATGTTTTTAGAATGCTGCTGGCACTTATTGGGTAGAAGCCATGGATGCAGCCAAACACAAGGGACAGGATGGTCTCCCACACAAAGGATGGACCGGCTCCAAATGTCAGTAGTGCAGGGGCTGAGAAACCCCAGCTGAGGTGGCAGCACTGGGTACTTCCTGTCTTGGTCCTTTCATTTTGAAAAAAAGATCAATTGATTGTCCTTGGTAGCTTCCAGGGGAAAGAAGACACAAGAACGCCTTTCTGGAAGGAGAAGGAAGTTCATTTACACCTGGGGGTAGTGTCCAGGTTGTGCGCTAATCTTTCATTAAAATCATCAGGCTCTCTGCTGCTCTGGCCTAGACCACAGAGGTGGTTTTAATTTTCTCAGATGTTAATGAAAATTTAATGTTGCAATCCCCACTTCCTCCACATAGATCAAACCCATCTGTGCTTCTGAAAAGAGATCACAGAAATGTCCTAAAAATGCTTAGGTTCTTTCCTCAGTGATAAGCATGGTGGTTTTGGTTTGCTTTGGTTTGGGTTTTTTTTTTTTTTTTTTTTTGTATTAGGGATTGAACCCAGGGGCAATTTACCAGTGAGACCCTAGCCCTTTTTATTTTGAGATAGGATCTCACAAAGTTGCTTAGGGCCTTGCTAAATTGCTGAGAATGGCCTCAAACTTGCCAACCTTCTGTCTCAGCCTCCCGAGTCACTGGGATTACAGGTGTGCACCATGTCACCTGCAAGCCTGGTGTTCTTAAAGCTCCACAGGCTGGGAGCCCCCAAGTACTTCTCCAAAAGCATGGCATGGGAGCAAACAACATTGTCTCCCACCTAGCTCATCCTCCTTTCTAGGAGATAAATAAACACTGCTCTTCCTGGATATAGCTTATCTGCTTAGAAATTATTTTTCTAGTAAGTACAGAAAATCAGACCCTCATGCCACATCCCTGCGGCCACAACACTAACTTGTTCAGTGACAGCCGCCTGCTGTGTTCTGGAAGCACAGAATTGGCACTTGGTGGACCTACAAAAGAACAGTGAAGGTCCCGCCTGCTGCCTGGCCTGGAGGCACCAGGCCAGCTCATCTAGCCTGGCCTTGGCTCTCTGCAGAGCCTTCAGGCCCTGAAGATTAGCTCATCATGCTCACGGCCCATTTCATCCATCAAGAGGTCCACAAAGGGCAAAGGCTGGGAAGACTCAACTGACGTCTCCATATCCCCTCATCCAGCGATTCTCCAACACAGCTTCCCAGACCAGCATGAGCATCCCCTGCAAACCCTTTAGATGTGAAATTCCTCCAGCCCCCAGGAGTCTGGCAGATTCAGAACCTCTGGGCAAGGGCAGCAAGCTATGGTTTCACTAGCCTGCCAGCCAGTTCTGCTAAAATTCTGCATTCTCTGAAAAGAGATTTCAAAAAAGGTTCTAAAATGGCTTTTGGAAAGAAAACAATGGAAATGAAAAAACGAGAGGCAGAAATTGGTACCTGGAGAAAAGAAAACTCCACAACTGAGTCCAGGTGTGTGTGTGGTGAATCCAGGGCTTTGTGTATGCTAGATAAGTGTACCACCACTGAGCTATACACCCCCAGCCCAACTGTTGAGTTTTTATGAAAGGAAAAGCTATACCATCTATGTCATTTAATCTCTTGACACCTAGTAACAGATATTGGGCAGATGTTGAAGTCCCATTTCGACAAAATTGATTGATTCTTGGTATTGACTCAGATTTCCCCCAGTTGGCGTATAGTGTGGCTTTGCTATAATATAATCCTTGTATTTATGCTACGAGAGGTGGGTGTGCAGGCTGGGGTGGATTTCTCTCTAGCCTGGTCTGGGGTCTGGACCTATAACTATGGTAGCTTGGAGCTACTTACAGCATGGCGACGATGATGCTGCTTTGCAGTGTTTTTCGGGTTCATATTGTGATATCTATGCTTTGTTACATGGACCTGTGTTGGGGGAGTGGAATGTGATGCTAAGGTGCCCACAGATCCTTGTGATGCTAAGGCCCAGATCCTTCAGGACTAATGGATGAAGGGTCAATACGTCAAAGCCTCATAAAGAAAAGATGAGAAAGGAAACTTTAAGTTGGAAGGAGGCTGCACCCGCAGCTCATTTAGCTGACCTTCCTGCACACCTTTCCTGTCCCTGCTCTCTCCTCTCCTGCCTCTTGCTTCCTCTCTTTGGTGTGTGCTGGGCTGAAATGGGGCTGGAACTGGGCCAAGACTCTGAAGAACTACACTTGGAGAAGGGCTTTTATGGTGTTTATGTAGCGAACAGAATGATCTTTTCCATGGGCTTGAAGTAATACACAACCTAGTTCTTTGTGGCCCTTTGGTTCCATCATGGTGATAAGATCTCCCAAACAATGATCAGCCACATTGACCTTCATCTTGTTCCAAGCTCCTTCTGAGCTCCCAAAGGGATGACAATTAAAAGTCCACAGACACCCACGGTGCCTTCCACTCATCTTGACTCAAAGCATCATTACTCTGTCCGAACCAGTCCTCTTGGACAGGTGCACGGCGGGTTGAGGAGTAGCTGAGGGGTGTTGCTAAGCAACAGCCTCACCTTGAGATCCCTGTGGACGATGCCCATTCTGTGGAGATAGTACACAGCATCCAGGACCTGGCGGATCAGCGTGCTGGCATCTTTCTCTGTATAGAATCCCTTCTCCACTATCCGATCAAACAACTCACCGCCGGATACGCTGTTTTAAAAAAGCAAATTAAGAGTTTGAGAGGAGTTGTTATAATTATGCAGGGAAAAATCATCAATGAGGTGATAAAAGACCCAGATTGCCCTTCAAAAATGAATCCCTTTTCAGGTTTAGATTTTGCCGCATCTCTTCCCCAGAAGTTGTCCCCAGGAAGTGTTGCTATGTCAGAACAGTGGAAATGTTCAGAACACAATAAAAGGAGTAAAGTCAAACCAGGATCCATGGACTCGTTAAGTTTATGAAATCTCTCCTGACCTTGGCCTCTGTTCTGCTGTGACAATATGGGGTCAAAATACCCTTCCTCAATGTCAGCATTATCAGGTATAGGGAGGGGACCCTGTCAGATGTCTCCATTGTGTGACAAAGGAGACTTACATGAGTAGGGTATGCTGTGGGCAAAGCCTTGGCCTTCCAGCAGGATATCTGGGTTCTTGACTAAGTTCTGCTTCTAACAGACTGAGTGGCTAAGCACTTCTTGACTCCTGGGACCTCAGTTTTTCCCTCTAAAGTGAGAGCAGTAATCTAACCAGCCATTTTCAGCAGAGAGTAGGAGCATGCCCTTAGAGATATCACAATGTCTATCAAAATCATTTGAGATTTACAAAAGAGAAAGAGATAAATAAAGACACTGTATCACATTATCACATTGCTTTGCTTTGGTGTTGATGGCACTATTTCATTTTAATTTGCTTTGAAATTCAGAATGCATTGAACATGGTTTTTTGTTTGTTTGCATTTATCAAAATGAGGACAAAGGTCAAGGCTTGGTGGACAAGCGTCACAGCCTCTTTCATCTAAGATTTCATGCTTCTCTGGGTCCAATGAAGTAATGGAATTGCACAGTCCAGAAAAGAAACAACTAACTGCCTTCAAGTTTTTAGAGTATACATTTCTCTAAGAAAAGCAATACTTTGTTCAAATAATCAAGTCATTCTAGAAATAAACTTCAGGGACACATTAACACTATTAAAAAAAAAAGAAACAGATTTTTTCAAGAACAACATGAAACAGATTTATTTGAAATATTAAAATCATAAACCAGTTTTCAAACAACTCTACAGCTATAATGCAAGAGAAGATACGTCCTGGAAGTAACACACACACACATACACAAAGGTATTAATTTCCACAGGCCATGGCACTTAATGTGCAATAACTGATCCACTGAAAACTTCTTTGTAAAAAGCTAATAAAGAAAAAACAACAATTGCAGCTATAAAAGGCCTATGTGTTAGTTTTTGCTATTACCTATAGTCATTCCAAGTAATATTGTGCTTGGATGTTTCATTTCCAAAGCAAACTGTCAATCTAGGTAAGAAAGGAAAGCACTCAGGAGGAAAAAAAAAAAGCAATTCAGAGTGAAAAGAAATGGAAACAACAGAAAAGACTACTTTTGACAGCAATGTTGTCTAAGTGATCCATCCTTAGGTAATCTAAGACATCCTCTCCTGGCAACTGATACCAAGTTCACTCCATTCCTTGTTTTGCTAGAACTTTTCCCAATGGGTTTTGTGGTCTGAACCTTTGCAGCACTCAAGGGTATACTACAGGAAATAGAAGGCTACCAGGGGCAAGGTAAACCTGGATGCCCTGGAGGCTTTCCCTTCAGTTATTTATTGAGCACACTTTTGACATTTATGGGGGGTGTCCATTATGTGCGACTGTGCATAGTTGGTGGCAGTGAGGCTGCATGAGCAGCCAAGGGGGAAAGTGTTTTGTTTGTGACCTTCCACACCATCTACCACTGGTCCCCCTTCCAATGATGGCCTCTCTAACTGGTGTTCCAATACTTTCTCTCCCTGCCTGCTACCACCTCCTCTCCTCTGCAGCTGCTGTTGGATCTGGGGCAAGCATGCTCACCCCTTCTAGCAACCTCACCTCCTGCTCTGAGCACTCTACCACCCAAGCCTTTCCCAGTCTCCAGCCTCCCTCACTGCCAGGTTCCCCACTCTATCCCTTTTATTTTGCTACGGGATATATATGATATTGATGAAATTCTGTTCAATTTAAATATTTGTACTGCCAAAGGGCTACAATCCAGTGGAAACTAAAACATAGGTAGTGAAGGATAGTAACGTCATAGAGCCTTGATGTTCTGTGCATTTCATATTTTGCTTCTTAAACTGTGAATTGCACCAGGGCTCTGTTTTTGAACATTACTCAAAAATAATTTGGTTTCCTTAGAAACCAAGGCACAAGGGAAATGTTTAGAAACTTGACAATAAAAAAAATTAACAATACTAATTAAAAAGTCTAAATTGCAAATCATTTTAGGTTTTTCAACAATCTCGTTAAGCGTGGGTATTAAAAGCCCACTGTTAGGGAACAAATGTTCCCCTGCATTCTCACTTAGAAGCTGAAAGCCTAATGTGATGGTATTTGGAGGTGGAGGCTTGGAGAAGGAATTAGGTGTCAGTGAGGTGGTGAGGGTGGGCCCTGAGGATGGAATTTGGGCCCTTATAAGAAGAGGAAGAGAAACCAGAGCTCTCTCCCTCCACCATGTGAGGACACAGTGAGAGGACAGCCATCTGTGAGCCAAGAAGGGAGCACTCACCAGAGTCAGGTCCCGCTGGCACCCTGAGGCCAAACTTCCAACCCCTAGAACTGTGAGAAAATAAAACCCGCAGCCTATGGTATTTTGCTATGAAGCCTGAGCTAAGATGCCCACTTATTCTCAAAACCACTTGAGAGGCAAGCAGGGCTAGTACTATGGTCCAAGAATTGCTGAGGAAATAAGTTTAGCCTCATGGTGAGGCACAGATGTCCCTCTGGTTGGGAGGCCAGGCTTTGCTTGGCTGCTGTTTGGCTGTAGAGCTGGCTAACAGGTCATTTGCTTGAGTCAATAACCTTTCCTGGGAAACCTCCTATGCACGTGGTTTAAAGCTCTGTGTTAGAAATGGAATCCTCTAATTACATCATCTGAAAAATGTTGGAATGGACTGGGGTGAGGAGAATCAGGAAAAGAAATAGAACCGTAATAATAGATCAAGAGACAAAATGAATTAATGGTAGCTATCTTAGTCTGTTTTCTGTTGCTAAGAACACAAAACAACTGACTGAGAATGTTATAAAGAAAAAAGGTTTATTTTGGTTTATGTTTCTGGTCCAAGGTAAAGGGGCTGCATCTGGTGTAGGCTTTCTTGCTGGCAGTCCTGAGGTGGTGTGGGTCATCACGTGGAGAGTCAGGAAATTTACAAGAAGCCCAGCCAAACTGCTTTTTATAGCAGACCCATTCTTGAGATAACCTGTTATCCCACTGAGTTCTTAATCACATGAATGCATTAATCCATTATGGAAGGCAAAGCCCTAATCACCTCTTAAAGGTCCTACCGGGTCCACCTGTTAATATCTCATACTAAGTATTACATTTCAATATATGTTTCAGAAGGGAAAAACCATTTCAAGTCACAGTGGTGGCTATTGAGGGAGTCAGCTTCAGGGGTGCAGAGAGGTAGAAAGATGAATTGAATGCCAAACATGAAGGAAGCAGAAGAAAAAAGATATGGTTCAAAAATTTGCTGCTTTTCTGAATTCCATCCTTGAGGTTTATTTTGAACAACCTGTCTCTGCGTTAAACTTGGGTTTGCTCAGTCTCCGATCTCCCTCACTCATTACAGTGTACTGTGATCATATGGTATGTGGATTTGAAATATGCAAATGTGAAATAATTTGATAGAATAATCTCAGCAAAATTTCACTTTATTTGCAAATTTTTTTAAGTAATGCAAATCACTTCAAATTGAAAAAATAATTGTCATGAAACATGAAAGTTGCGGGGTTGAATGAACAATAGCTCTGCCTGCACTGTGGTATATGGCAAGACGGTATAACTTTGTCAGTATTCTATGCATTTTTTTGATAGTACTGGGAAAACCAGCTATTGTTTACATGCACTTGAACTTCACCTGATTTTAGGAGACATTATCCTTTTATATTAAAAATCATTGCTTATTACAATTGAAGATGTTTATGCCTTCTAACATGACCAAACCACACATTCATTATAAGGACATACGGGTGTTATTGCTGTAAGTGGGCTCCATCAATCTATTCCTCTAGAACGGAAGTCAGATATAATAAAATAACATGGAGAAGGCCAAAGGGTGCAGTGCGGTGAGTACTCTGAGAAGTACTCGCAGCAGTGCCGGGTCATAAAAAGTGGTGGCACAGAAAATTTGCCTTGAAATTCACAAAGGCAGGGACAGAGGAGAGGACACAGGTGACATGCTACAAGAACAGTGTGAATGTGCCCCAGAGCCAGGCTGGTTACAAATATGTGTTTTCTAAGAACTATCTGCCCCTTTACATTTAGTCCTAGAGGAAATACTCTTGAAATATACAGGCTGTGGTTAAGAAACCATTTTTCAATCGAGAAATCCCAAGGTCCAGAGGAACGACAGGTACTATTTTAACACAGTTCAAAGAAAGGAAGTTTCCCTTCTCCATCTCTTCCTCAGTCAAGCCTCACTTGGTAGCATCTGGGATTCCCCTGCTCTGCTATTTGAAATGGGGGCTGTGGGGATTGATTTTATCATCTCGGACTGGTGCCTAAAATCTCTACTGCTATATCTACTTTTGGTCCCTGCACACCGCTTCTGGGAGCACCCTCTCACCCACTGCAGGGCGATTCAGGCTTCATTTCACACAACCTTGCCCTCAATATGCCCCTCCTTCAACAAATCTTACTTTAATAATTTTTTTAAAAAACCCTTTATTCTTAAGAATTCCATTTCACAATATCTGCCAGGTCTCGATCTGTTCAGAAATTTCCAAAATATAAATTAATGCTTCTCTTGTGGGCCAGAGAGATTCAACCTCTTGTATTCCTTATACTCTGATTTTGGCTATTTCACCTTCCTGGTATCGAAGTGTAATGGAGTGAACTGTGTCATCCTAAAATCCCCATGTTGAAGTCAACCCCCCCCGTACACCTTTGAATGTGAGCACATTTGGTGATAAGGCCTTTGAAGAGGCAATTAAGATTAAAGGAGGCCATAGAGGTGAGCCCTAATTCAACTGGACTGGTGTCCTTATAAATAGAGGAATAGGGGTCCGGAGTGTAGCTCAGTGGTACAGTGGGTGCTCAGCAAGCAATGAGGACCTGGATTCAAACCCCAGCACACACCAGGGGTGCTGTGGACACAAGAAAGACCACATGAGGACAGGGTGGTCATCCACAAGACAAGGAGAGAGCCTCAAGAGGCACCAACCTGCTGACATCCTGATCTTAGATTTCTAGTTTCTAGAACTGTACAAAAGGAAAATCCCATTGCTTACGCCACTTGATGGTATACAGTCATGGTGCCCACAGCAAACCCATCTGCTGGGCACCGAAAGGGTGTACCATGTTCACACGGTGTATCTTTTGTTTAAGAATTGAATGCATATGTCCTCGGCATACTATGTATCTTTGAATGTACATTCTCTTTATATTATTTTTTTTCAAATTGTACTTTTGTATTACTTAGGTAAAAAGGGGTTAAAAGATGTGTTAAGAAACTATTTGCATGATCAAGATTTCAAGAGAAACATAGCTAATCTCATCTAAACTCAAAGCACTTGTTCACATTCCAAAAAAAGATCATTACAAATCATTTTTAAAAATTTTTGTGCTCCAAGAGGGCATGCTATTCATATTGAATCCCCAGAACATATGAGTTTTCAAGTGAGAGAAGAGAAAGAAAATAAGTAAATAAGTGAACAAATAGGTCATGTGCAAGTGCCAGAGGATTGGAAATGCTGTGCAGACTTAGACCCAACTGCATGAGTACCTGGTGCAGCCACTTTCAGATGGGCTGGGCGCCAGTCCTTACCAATGACAGATTGCAAAGAACAAGTAAGGATCAGAGAAGAACACTCCAGGCGGAGATAAGCCTGTTCTAAGACCTCAAGGAGGACAGAAATCTGGAGGTGCTGAGGACCCAAAAGGAGATCAGGTGACTGGAGCTTGGTGGGCAACGGGGAGAATGTTTTCAAAAGAATTTTATGAAAAGGAAGGCCCAGATTGCATAGGGCCACGTAAACAGAGGGTCAAGCAGGGTAGGTCTAGTCTCCATTTGGTAAGTCACTGGAGGATTTTCAGCCCAGTGGGAGGCAGGTGAAGTGATTTACCCTTTTTAAAGATCACTCTGGCAGCTGCTAGAGATGGGCTGTGGATGCATGAGAGGAAGCATGCAGATCAGAAGGCGGGCAGGTGAAGGCTCTCACTGGGGAACACAAGAGTCAGCAGTAGACAGAGGCAGGGTATGTCTTAGAGACACAGTAGGCAAGTCTCATGGAGGAAGTTGGTAAGGAAACCACAAGAAGGAGGGGATTACATTCATTTTTACCTGAATCGGTAGATGATGGCACTACTATTTGAAATGGGGGCTGTGGTGATATTAATTTTATGCATTAATTTGACTGGATCGGGGATATCCAGATTATTTGAATAACTATGACTTCTGGGTGTGTCTGTAAGAGTAGATGAGATTACTATTTCAATTGGTAGGCTCAATAAAGTAGATTGCCCTACCCAGTGTGGGTGCACATAATGCGAGGGCCTGAACAGAATGAGAGGTGGAGGAAGGAGGAATTGACTCCTGCCTGACTGCTCGAGCTGAGATATCAGTCTTTTCCTATGCTTGAACTTGAATTTATACTATTGTTTTCCCTGGTTCTCAGACTTTTGGATGCAGACTGAATTATACCACTGACTTTCCTGAGTCTCTAGCTTGCAATTGGCAGATTGACTATGGGACTCCATAATCACATGAACTTAGTCCAACCAACCAATCAATCAATTGATTGATTGATCAATATCTCCTATTGTATTTGTTTCTCTAGAGAACATTGACTAATACAGGAACCCTGGGGGAAGAACAGATTTAGAGGAATAAAATTATCTAGAACAGCCTGGACCAACAGAATTTCCTGAGATGACAGAAATACTCTTTGTGGGTATCTTCCAGAATGGTAGCCACTAACCATGTGTGGCTACTGAGCATTTGAAACACGGCTGGTACAAATGAACAACTGATTTTCACATTTTATTTAATTTTATTAAATAAATTAATTAAATAAAAATAAGTTTATTTAATCTAATTAAATATAATTATTAATTAAATAAATAAATTAATATAAAGTCACATGGCACTATCAGCTGTCATGTGGAGTCTGAGATGCCTATTGGATGAAGAAGTCAAGCAGGTAGCTATTTTTTATAAGTCTGAAATTCAGAGGGGCAGGTCAGGGATAGAGATTAAAATTAGCACAACATCAATATGTTGAAGCTCTTTAAGGCCAAGATGTGATCAAGCACTGAGAACGTGTAACTTGGCTAGAGAAAGGGGTATTTAATGACAGAACTAAAAAGTGCTAGCAAAGAAGTAACAGAGATAGGAAGCAAAGAAGGGAATATGATATCATGGAAATCATGGCCAATCCTACAGATGCTGCTAAGAAATCAAGTAAGAGGGGGACAGAGAATATCCACCCAGAGATCCAGGAGTCACTGGCATAGGAAATGGCTTGTAGACCCTGGGACTGGAGGATTTCTGAGTATGCAGAGAACACCCAGGTCTGAGCTCTCTGAGACTCATTTTTCTCATCTATAGAAGGGGTGATTATATCCATTTTAAGAATTAAGTGAGACAATAAAAAGATGCCTCTGTGAACTCTTGGTTTGCAGTTAGGTCCCTTGTGAATTGCTAATTCCCTTGTGCCTTTCCAGAGGGGACCTGGGGGCCAGGAGCTCTGATTGACAGGGAATTCTCATGAAGGAAACTTTGAGGATTAAGGGAGTTGCCACCTGGGCAGGATGACACAGGGGCTGCTGGTTATCCACAACTGGGGAACCTTCACTTTGTTGCCCACAGTCAGGCCAAGAGTTTTTACAAAAGATATCTAAACACTTGACTAGGATGAAAATTTCTGCACAATTACTACACAATCTCATAAATGAAGACTGTGACTTCTGCATGAACTAGATCTCTTTCTATAACTTTATAAAATGAGGACTTGCAGGTGAAGGTCAGATGGTATGGACCCAGTCTGGCATATTCCTTGAGATTTTCTAGGTAATGAAGTGCTCATTAACCCCAGATGGTGACCTGGTAGAGCTTAAGCAGTATGAGCTCTGTGCCAACAGATGTTCCTGAATGTATTAAATATAATATTGGAAAAAAATTCCTAATTATCTCTTTAACTACTACATATTGGCCTTTCTGCAATTAGTTCCAATTAGGAAGATTTTACTTGGCAGCACAATTATTTTTCTGTTATATTTTTTCTAGTATTGAACAACTTTGCATTCCTTGAGTGGATAATGACTGAAAGAGATAGAAGATGGTTCTGGAATAGGTCTAGGAATACAATTTGGTTACAAAATTGACAGTTCCCATGTGGGGAACTGCCAGTTGGCTGTAAGCACATCTTGGTCTATCTTGGGTAAATGACTGCTCAAAACCGATGGAGAACAATTATGCAATTTCACATATGCTCCGAGATTCGGAATCTGAAGACAACTGATAGGTTCCCAGTTTTATGACAAGAATAAAAGATGCATTTTTAATTTCATTATTCAGTTTTAATGGGAATTTATTATATGTACTTATATTTGTTCTAGTGTTTCTAAGCTAATGTGGATTTCTACTGAAAATCTAGCACATGTGTGGGAGGGCACATGAATTTAGATGATTCAGGAAGGGCTTAAGATGGCCTTTGAAATAGCAAGGGTAAAACAAAAACTGCCTGTCTATGGGTCAGCCTTGCAAAATGTCCACTGCCTGTGCTGGTAAAGTCTCAGCGGCTCTCAAGTTCACCTTCGAGCAACAGCATTGATAATGACAGGTGCCCTCTGCATGGCTCCCAGCTCTGTCAATTGCTGCACCTCAGACCCTTTCTGCCTACTGAAGTGTCACCTGACTTCATCTTTCTAGTCCTACTCATCTTTGAAGCTTCTGCTTAAATGTCACTACTTCAGAAGAGCCTTTTCCTAACCCCACACCAGATCAGGTCTCCCATACCATTCTCTCTTGGCACTCTGTATTTCTGCAGAGCAGATACCAGTTGTCATCAATGATTAGCATGTTCATGTGTGAGGCTCATGGTTGTACTGTGCCACCCCAGCCCAGACTGTGAACTCCACGCAGGCAAGGCCCTATCTGACTCGTTTGTTGCTTCCCCTCACCCCAGTCTACTGAGCTACCTGGTGCAGAGAAAACGCAAATGAAATGTTTGCCAAATAAAGACACGTACAAAACTGCACAGAGAGTGGAGTGTGGGTCTAGCTGGCATGACCTTACACAGCCATATAAATCCTCCGAGCATGTGCCATGGAGCATATTAAAGAAACATCTTGCAGCTTACCTCCTTCAGCAGACTGGCTGCTGAGGTAATTCTTGCTCAACCTCCACCTCATTCATTCATTCATTCATTCATTCATTCATTCCTCTTGACTCCCGCACCCACCTAAACTGGTTACTGGTTTGCATATTATAACTTCATCTCACTAATTATCTCTCCCCTTTGTCTCTTCTGCTTTGAGTTTTGTGTTTTGCTTGGAATACACACTGCCCTCTCTGAACAATGTTCTAGAGCCCCTGGCCCACCAACTAAATGGCTTTTCCACTTGGCTGGCCCTGGTTTTGCACAGAGAGCCTGAATATAAGAGTCTTTGTGACTGACTTCCCTATGCAACAGAGGGTCACATCTTAAAGCATAGAAAAAGCAAAACCCTTCCACACATTTTTATAACCATCTATTTAAAAATCATACCAAAAGTCATTTAGAGTGATCTAGTAAAGATGAGTCAGTGATACAGAGCAGCGTGTGGGGACAGAGTGACCTCCCCAGGCTGTGGATGGCTAACTGGCAACGTCATGGTCCAACCCATGTCACATGGACAGGGTGAGGCAATCAAAACTGACAGATCAGGCCACAGAACAAAAGCTGTCAAGTCACGGCCACTGGTTGTCATTTGTGCATTTTGACAGATAACTGCCTTCCCTTGTGATTGCACAGATATGCATTATGCATTGGAATGCCTTTGTCGATTACTGTGCTCTTTTAGAATTAAGCTGATGAAACAGACCAGGTGCCAGGTAGGCAGCCACTGCACCTGGCTCCTGCTCACTCAGCTCCAGTGCCTGCAATCTGAGAAAAAAACCTCTCCTGGCTGCGCGGTAGGCGGCTTGAAAAACACATTACCTGTGTGTTCTAGTACTCACAGTGAGCAAAAGGACTGCTTGCTGAAGAATTCCATTTTTTTCTTCTTTCTAGCACCCACACATCCATCCTTCAGACTTAGTGTAGAGGCAAAGGAATACCACACAACATTGAATGAGAACACTACAGTTCAAAACAGCATTTTAAACAACCCATAAGACCACACTGTGTTTGCATTATGTATCAGCCTTAATGATACAGAAATGACAAAGCAATGGTTCTAAGAATGGACATTACTAACCTCAAAGAATGAACAGCAACCATGTGAAAATTATAGTCCTGACAATGGGGTTATAATTTAAAATTAATAGCTCCTTTGCACCGTGCCTGAAATTTAGGACATGCCTTCTGGCAAAGACTGTCAGTCAAGGTACATAGCCCTGGTCAGATCTGTTCATGCTTTTACATTTGGAATCATTTCCTTATAAAGAGAAATTATTTAGTAAAATACACGCAGAATACTCTTCAGTTACAATCAAACTTAATGGAGAAACAAACCACAGAAAGGATGAGCAGTCTCTTTGGCCATATTTTGTTATATTGTCAATCATTACTGATTGATTCATCAATCACCATTGATTGATTAAAGAACATTTTGGGGCCATGCTGCCTGGCACAGTAAAAAGTGTCTTCTGGTGGGCGATAGAACTAGCCATTGTCCTTCTCATGGGGGAGTCACTCTGGCCACCAAGGACCTCAAGACTCAAAGCTTATGGCCACTACCAATGCTTTTTCAAAGTCCAAACAGAAATCTCTTTCTAGGAGTCCTTTTCTTTCTTTATTCAGGTTTTACAACTGTCTTAAAGGAAAAGTCAGAATCACATAATCTGACCCACCTCCTGGAGCCCCTCCTGACCTTTGGTATCCCTCTAAACCAGACCCTAAGTCTCTGGCTCAAGCCTGCAATCCTATGAGCTTTCTGCATTCCTGTTCTTTTTGAATGCATGATGTCCTTTTTTATTCATTTAATCTTAAGCCCATTTTACCTGAAACACTGACTCCAGGAGTATTGTAGTGTGCTAAAATGTACTGTGTGATCACTGGGGACTAATGTGACTGCAACAGGTGGGCAGGGTCAGGAACAGGGGCTGGAAGGTGGAGGACAGAGCAATAGGCCTTTGTTTTACCTGGCTTCTAGGAGCTCTATGTTAAAGCAGTGATTGCCTCAACAAGAAAATAGAGATGGTGGAATATGATGGACATTATAGCGCTAGCTTTATGTATGACTGCATGTATGTTGTGATTCTATACCACACACAACCACAGAAATGAAAAGTTGTGCTCCATCTGTGTACAATGAATCAAAATGCATGCTGCTATCATGTATACCTAAGTAGAATTAATTAATTAATTAAAAAGAAAATAGAGAGCTATAAATCAAAGACTCTTACTGTTAGGGATATTTACTTCCTCAAGCTTCTGTAGTCATCTCACTGTTGTTATTCTTTGTTCCCTTCTAATCATTATAAAACTTGGAATTATGGAAAGGAGGGATAAGGATCTGGTTGGGAGTTGTGCAGTATTATGGAACCAGGCTCCGGTTTGCCCACTGCACAGTATGCCTATCACCAAAACAATAAGTTTTGCAAAACAAAGCATTTGAAAGGCAAGCAAATGTGGAGGGGAAGATCCAAGTCTCAAATCCACCTCTGTTCTTTATTCTCGATGTTAAGACTTAATGGCTCCTCACCACTACAGTTTTACAAGAGACCCTTGGCAAAATTGCTATTAAATTTCAGAGTATTCTGATTGATACTAAGTATGGTTGCTTTTGAATAATTTTCATAAATTTTTTTCTTATTTTTCAGTACTAGGTGTTGAATCCAGGGCTTTGTGCATGCTAGGAAAATGCTCGACTGCTGATCTTCTAGTCCTAAAAATATCTTTAACAAATAAGAATAGGTTTACTGGGAGTAAACCACTTAGTTACCAAGAAGAATGGAGATTAAAGAAAGAAAGAATATCGCATCATTCTGAACCAGACCAGATGCTGGGGCAGCTTCTTAGTATCTCCTTGAGCTGTGATGGTTAATTCCATGCAACTTGATCATGTCACAGTGGCCAGATATTTGGCCAAACATTATTCTGAATGGTTGAGTCTGTGAGGGTCTTAGTACATCCCAAGTGCTTAAGGCAGTCAAGCATTGGCCTTTTCCTGCCTTTGGACTTGACCTGAAATAACAGCTATTCCTGGGTCTCAAGTCTGCTGGCTTTTAGATTGGAACTTAGACCAACAGCTCTCCTGGGTCCTACTTGGCCAACTGCCAATCTTGGGACTACTTGGCCTCCATAACCATGTGAGCCAAGGCCTTATAATAATTTCTTTCCACACCTACTTATCTGCCTGTGTATATCCTGTTGGCTTTGTTTTTCTGGAGCACCCCAACATAGGGGCTTTCAGCTTCCAGAAATCCATCAGCCCCAATTCATGGCATTCCCTGTGTTATCAAAAGGAAGAATGCCTGGGCTCTGTGGTATAGGGACTTTGGATGCCTTTTATTGAAGTACCTCATTTCACTGGCAGGGAAAGCCACATTCTGAGCTGGGTGGGGTGGGGGCTCACCTCCTGTCACACAGCTCAGCAGAGGCATAGCTCCTTGGCACTGCCCCAGGCTGTTTCCTGAGTAGATCACCTTGTGTCAGTAACTCCAGTCACAGCTACAGAAGGAAAAATAGGGGCAGCACAGGGACAAACAAGAGTAGGACAGCAGGAGCAGTGAGGTTAGAGAAGCAGGACAGAGCAAGTGTTTTCAGGCACACTGTCTATTCAGAGTCGCCACAAACATTTTCCTGCAGAGAAAAATCACATCATAAAGAATTTGCTTACCATTCCAACTTCCCTCTCAATTTCTGGCATGCTTATCTAAGACACTCAAGCCCTGGGTGGACAGGTTTAAGATTTAGTAATGTATTCACAGCTATACAGGTAATTGTAGGCATTGGGCCAAGTGGTAAATGTATCTCTGGTGACAAAACATAGCAAGGCCAATTAGAAGTCTGAGATGCTATCTAAGGACCGAACAGGCTCTGAAACACATTGTCAACAAAGTTACAATTCTTTTTTTTTAATCAGTTAATTTTTTTATGGTGCTGGGGAAGGAACCCAGGGCTTTGTGTAGCTAGCCCCGTGCTCCACCCCAGTCCAAAACTACTGCTCTCTATTCATGGTGTTCTAGACTAAATTTCTTTCTCAGACTTTCTTGTATTTGGAAAACCAAAAAAGCCATATGCAGCAATTCTTTTAAAACTCACCTCAGGGAGAGAAACAACTTTTGTAGTGATACCTGCTTTGTTGACCTTCTTATTCTCTTTGGCACATTTAGTTAATAGTATCTTAGCTTGGCGTGTGTGTGTGTGTATGCACGCGCATGCTTGATTAAAAAGAATTATGAGCTTTGGTTCACGTGGGTCTTAAAAAACAGAGTAGGGCCTGTTCCATAAAAGAGCGCCTGTGGGCATCCTTTAAGTCCTAGGAATACAAGAGCTGTCAGCAGCCATGGCCACCAGACCTAACCACTAGCACAAGGAAGGAAGCTTTGTGTGCACAGAACTGAGAGCTTCAAGCACAGAACCTGACTTGTGTTTTTAACATTCACCTTCCTTTGCTACATCTTTTTAAAAATACACCTTTCTGCTTCACATGCACTAAGATGGCTAGAATCTGAAATCAAAGCAAAAACAAAAACAAAACAAAACAGGAAAACCAGCAGAGAAATTGGAACCTTGTCCATTGCTGGTGGAAATAAATGGGAACTAGGGAAGCCGCTCTGGAAAATAACTTCACAGTTCCTCACAAAATTAAAATGTAGACTTACAGTATAACCTAGCAATTTCATTCCTAGGTATATACTTAGAAGAATTCAATACGTATGTTCATATAAAGACTTAAATATCAATGTTCATAATAGCATTATTCTTAATAAAAGAAAAGTTGTGTTTTTTTTTTTTTTTAGAAAAGTAGAAACTACCCAAATGCCCATCAACGAATACATGGATAAACAAATGTGATCTATCCACATAATCCACATAGGGAATATTATTTAACCACAAAAAGGAATACAGTAGTGATACATGCTGCAACATTTTAAGCACACTGAAAACAGGCTAAGTGACAAATCCAGACACAAAAGGCCACATGTTGCAGGGCTCCATTTATATGAAATGTCCAGAATAGGCAAATCTCTAGAGAGAACAAGTAGATTAGTGATTTTTCAGAGGAAAGAGGAAAAGAGAGTGACAGCTAATGGGCAGAGTTTAATTTTTGGGTGATACGAATGTTCTGGAATTAGTCTTGACGGTCCCACAACTTTGTGAATGTACTACAATACCACTGCATTGTACTTTACCAAGAGGTCTCTGAATTATAGCTCTCTTTAACAAAGGTACCCTCTTCTCTTTTTCTAGACCCATTATTTTGTTAAAAGGATAACAACTAAGTCCACTGAGGCTGTGCTTTATGTCAACCTTAGAGGTAGCCTACTGCTTTGTCTTGGCCATTTGACAAATGGAGTTTTCCCCTGTCTTGGTTTCTGGATTCATCTCCTCTGTAGCCATTCTTTCATTTTTAGTGACATGGAAAGGTGGTGTCTTGCTGGAGCAAATCTTTCTTTTTTTAGACAGCCTTTCTCTTTTACCACTTTCTGTCTACACACACCTAAACTTACTTAAACGGCCCCCATCTTGAACCCAAGTTCTTATCTTGAGGAATAAAGCAGAAGGATTATAAAGCACAGGGCCCTTTGTCAGATGTGGTATTCTTAGATGGCCTCTGGGTGTAAACCACTTGGCACAGGCAGTTGAAGACACTTTCTCTGGAAACAGCTCTTAGTTACATCTCCCAAGGTCTTACGAGACCTCAAATAGCTGCTAAATGGCACCTCACTCACATATTATTCCTATCAATAGATCCTTTCATTTAAGAACTTAATTGCACTAAAATCTCACTAATGTAACTTGCTTCAAAATATACAAGACCCATTTTTTTTTAAAACGAGTGTGCTCTTAACATGATGAAAATGTTCTAAAACTGGATCAGGGAGATGGCTGCACGACTTGGTAAATTTACTAAAAATCATTGAATTCTACACTCAAAATGAGTGAAGATTATGGTAGAGAAATTTTACACCTTGATAAAGTTGCTAAAAACAACAACAACAAAAAAGAAATAGCCAGGCGTGGTAGCAACATACCTGTAATCCCAGCAGCTCAGGAGGCTAAGGCGGGAGGATGCGAGTTCAAAGCCAGCCTCAGCAACTTAGCAAGGCCCTAAGCAACTCAGTGAGACCCTGTCTCTAAATAAAATACCAAAAAAGGGCTGGGGATGTGACTCAGTGGTTGAGTGCCCCTGAGTTCAATCCCCAGTACCCAATAAATAAATGAATATATAAACCAGGTTGGGCCAAGGAGAAAGGGGTTGGCTACAGAGTCAACAACCACACAGTGGTGGAAGCTGGTGAAGGGTCAGTGTTGCTTAGCTCACCCTTCGGGACATACTAGGTGTTGGAGTATTGCTTGATGATGGTTCCCAGCTGGGTCCCTCTGAAGGCATCTCCTTTAGCATAAGAGCTTGCTTGTCCAATGTCACCTCCCTTGGAGCAGTCCACATCCAGACAATGAGAAGATATAAACATCTACTGCTGCTCCCTTGTTCCAAGTCAGAAATAACTGAAGGGTTGCCTCAGCTCCAGAGTTTTAGAAAGTGGCTGAGGCCTTTGTCCGGGTGGATCCACAGGTCAGCTCTTCCTGAATTCCTGCCCTGCTTTCAGAAAACCACCTGTACCCCAACTTCTTCTTCAGAGGTTATTTCAGGAAAAATTGGCCCAAGACAGAGAGGCTAATTATATATTATCTCCACATTTGTAAATGTTGAACATTTTTTATCATAAGAAGTGAGAAAAACAAAAAGTTCCCCAAGGAGGAAAAATGGATCTGATGTTTCACAGACTAGCTGTTATGGTTTAGATATGAGGTGTGCCTCAAAACTCATGTGTGAGACAATACAAGAAAGTATAGAGGTTAAATGATTGGGTTATGACAGCCTTAACCCAACCAGTACATTAATCCCCTGATAGGAATTAACTGGGTGATGACTATGGGTAGGTAGGGTGTGGCTAGAGGAGGTGGGTCCCCAAGAGTGTGCCTTTGGGGTATATAATTTGTCCTTGTTGAGCAGAGTTCTTTCTCTCTGCTTCCTGGTGCAATGTCCTGAACCACTTTCCTCCACCACACAATTCCACCATGACGTTCTGCCCTACCTTGGGCCTAGAGCAATGGAGTCAGCCAGCTATGGACTGAGATCTCTAAAACCATGACCCCAAAATAAACTTTTCCTGTTCTAATTGTTCTTGCCAGGACTCTTGGTCACAGCGGTGGAAAAGCTGACTAAAACACTAGCTAATATGAAATCTGTCATTCAAAGGTAAAAAGGACTAGAACAAGGAGGTCCCAGAGATGGCCCTATCTGCCCATGAACCTAGAAGGCTGGCTGAGCATTATCAGTGCTTGCTGGGCACTGTCGTAAGAACCATGTGGTGTATTTACCCATCTGTTCAGATAGGTTTGTTGAATTGATAAGGTCTCTTCTCAATCTGGCTATCCGCAACAGTTCCAAGAGTGCCTGGCCTCTGCTAAGCACAAAAAAAGGAATACAAGGAAATCGAAGAGTACTGAGATTCTCAGAAAGATGAGATGCCAGGAAGTCTGTACCCAATCTTGAATTTGGAGTGCATTTGTTTCCTACACTTAATACAATTGCACCCTCTACCAGAGGGCCTGTGGGCCGAAGGATAATAAGATTTCAGTGATTGGATTACTTAAAGTCGCTGATATGGGAGCATTTTAGAACACACTTCACATATTCAGTCTGTTACATCCAGAGGAGGGTCTGGACAATTCCATTCCTTTAGAGAGTCCAGGAGCCACTAATTATCTGAAATTGCTTTGCTTAAAACATCCCCAATCTTGTTAGACATCTCTGGTTACCTGACTGTCACTAACTTCCAGTGGCTCAACAGATGAATGTTGCTGCTGTACTAAAAAGTCCCTAATCAAAGACATGGAAATCGTCCTGTGCAAAAAATCATCTCTCCAAAAGTGGCGCTGCCTTGAAAGTTCCTGAAATCTGCTCCTTGGCTTGCCTGCTTGTGCCTGTTTAGTCTCAGCTTCTCCAGCGTGAAGCTCACCTGGCTTCTTCAGTCTCCCCTGTCTTGGTTTTGATCTTGTCCCTCCCCCTTGACACGAGACCTCCAAGAAGTGAATAACTATCCCATGGCATCTGAGGGTTTCCCATTCTTGGATTCAACTATCTTTGGATCAAAAATAGTAGAAATCAAACTGCATCTGTACTGAACATACACAGACTTCGGTCATTATATCCTAAATAATACACTGTAACAACTATTTATATAACATTCACATTGTATTAAGTGTCACAGTAATCCAGGGATGATTTAAAGTATGTGGGAAGATGTGCAGAGGTTCTATGCAAATCCTATGCTGTCTTACACAAGGGACTTGAGCATCTGTAGGTCTTGGTATCTGTGGGGGTCCTAGAACCCATCCCCCACTGGTATCTGATATTGAGGAACCCCGCATATAGCACAAGGTCCTCTCCTACCTGTGAATTTCCCTCACAGCCCAGCCTTTTTGTGGATCTTCTCAGCATCCAAACCAGGGGTGTCGAGTAGCACTGCCCAGGAAGAGGGCAGAGGAGGGGCTTGGGACACTGTTGGGTACATACAGAAAAACACAAAGGGGAAGCAGGAAAATACCCCAAAAGCCAGGCTGAAAGAGCACGAAGGACTGTTCTGTTGCCATGCTGGTTATGACATAATGTTTTTACAAGTCAGAAAACACGTTTGTCTTAAATAGTACCACCTTTCAACCCATCACTCTCGTGAATCTTCACCAAAACATTTGTGCAATGTGTGAATTTCATTTGTTTCTCAGAGGCAGGCTATCGCTGGCCTTCTTTTAAGGATAAGGTTACAGGAAGGATAAGTGATTTGGTTGGAGAGAAGCTGAGATGAAATAAACAGAGAGAGTACCTTCCACGTAGGGGCCTTTCAAATTTTCTGGTCACAAACAGTAAACGCTCAGTGTCAACAATATAGAATATATGCAAAACACTCACAATTTTAAAAACCACCCAAAATTCCTCCAGCTGAGGGCACCCACGATTAGCATTTAACCTTTCTTTCTCTCAATCTTTTTTCTTTACACTGAGATCAAATCATATATGTGTGTACCATTTTGTAATGAGCTGTTCAGGCAATATTATAAGTATTTCCCAACATTCAAAAAGATACTTCATAAAATAGTTTTGAAGTATGAATAACATTAAGTGTGATAATAGATTTATTTATTCATTTATTTATTGGTACTGGGGATTGAACCTAAGGGCACTGAATCATATCCCCATCCCTTTTTATTTTGAGACAGGGTCTCATTTCACTAAGTTGCTTAGGGCCTGCCTCACTAAATTGCTGAGGCTGGCCTCTAACTTGTGATCCTCTTGCCTCAACCTCCCAAGCCACTGGGATTACAGGCGTGCACCACCACGCTTGGCTGAATCATTTACTTTTTAACAAAATACTCCTAGTAGATATTTCTGTTGTTATAGATGACAATGAATGGAACAACTTGGTATGAATACCATGTACTTTTGTTTACATTTTGATGTATGCCTTTGGATTCCATTCCTAGATAAAGAATAGCACTGGACAAAATACTGGGAAGCAAGAATTATTTGTTTTCATTCCCATCAAAAATCTAAAGTCCAGCTCATTCTACCCTTGGCAGGATTAGCTTAATTTTAATCTTTATTCATTTCATAGTCTACACACACACAATTAATTTGCATTCTTTAATACTGAATTTGAATATTTTAAATGTTCGTTCGCCACTACTAATTCATCCACATGACTCCTTATATGAAATTGATTTCCTTATCCGTTTTTCATGCATTCTTTGTTGGGTTTTGTACTAATACAAATCCTTATTTAAAAACTACCAGAAAACTTATGATGATATACATTGCTTTGTGCTTCTAAAAATGCATTGCTTGAGAATCAATAAACTGTCAGTGTTACCTTTACTAGAACTTGGCAGTTTCATGAATAAATACAATTATCCTGCTAAATACAACCATGATGTTTATCTCTCCTATAGTTACGGACTCAGTCTCTTGAGTCTGAGGCCACTTGTAACACATGCTCTTCTGGTACCCCTCCTTGGGGACATAGGAGGTGGCTGGAGAAGGGGCTGGGGATGAGGCCTGGCTATAACAAAGGGAAGTGCGAGAGGAGAGGAAAGAGCACATGGTCCTCCTCATTGGGGGATAAACTCATGGGCTCCTTGGAGCAAGAGAGGTTCCACGAAACTCCTGGCACTGGGTACCATGATGGAAATCCCAGGATGAATAAGGAGGTGGTCCTCCATATTGGCTCCCAGGCAGTGCCAAGTTGCCAAGTCTCCACGAGGGGAACCCGCAGCGTTCACTGGCTCAGCGCTACTGCACCTTAAAATGCTTCAAGGTGCCTGCAGTGGAATTTCAATCAAAATCAGCTTATCTGCTGTTTCCCTTGCGATCAGAGCATGCCGCCCGCCCTCTCTCAATCCTGCCGCACTGGAAGACACGGAGGGCGGGACGCAGACTTGGAAGAGAGCAGGTTTTTAATTTATTTCTCTAAAGAAACAGGAGCCAACTATGCTGCCCCATAACTCTTGGGATTAGGACCTGCCAGGCTCAGTTTCCTGCTTCCTGCTGAGATTACAACAGGGCCCTGCGGTCTGGCAACCTGCACCAAATGGTACCGAGAGAGGGCTGGTGCCACCAAATGGCTAAAGAGCAACCAGCTCCTGCTGGGGATGCAGGCCAGGGCGGTCACTTGGTGGGACAGTGCAGGTTCGGGGTGAGATGCTCCTCTGCTTCTTGCTCCCTCGGTCTGAATAAGTGACTTTCCTCTCTACAGCTCATATTTGTAAAACTAGGTATTTATTGCATGTACGCGCCTAAATAACATATGAAAAATAATTAGACAAAGCAAGCACTTGACATATGCTACCCATTATTATGTATTACGATGATGTTGGTGCTGATGATGTTATTCTGAGGCACTCAAGCTAGGCAAATTCTTGGAATCATATCTCCATTTCACTCATGAGACTGAGTAAATGTTTGCTGATTTAATAATGTTATGAATGCCTGTTTCGTGCCAGGTTCTCTGCTAGGTGTGGGGAGAGCCCTGTTCCACTAGTAAAGACCTTCTTTTTATGTTCAACCCCATAACAGGCAGCTTGAAGGGATGCATACAACACAGAAAGGTAAAACATGTTTAATATTAGTAAGAAAAAGCCCAGGAAGGGAATAAAATCTAAGATGACCAGAAGGGAGAGCTTAGTACACAAAATCCATAGCACACAGGCCATGACGTTCCCTGTGCTTCGTGGGAACAGGTCACACATGTAGCTTTAAGATGTTTCTGGTGGCCAAGTAGAAGATACAGGCAAGTCAAAGAGGTTTGTGTCTATAATTAACATAAATCAGTCTCTCCAGGGAAGCACAGAGATCTGGGATTTAGCCCACACGGTCAGCTCCATCCACAGAGTCTCTGAGATATATAAGACTTGATCTTCTCATCTTTAAATCTCTGATCTTTTGAAAACTTTTTAATAATTCAGAAAATGGGCATACATACAATGACTATGTATTGAATAGATACATATGGTTTTGAAAGTCATAATAAAATGAATGTTTTCAATTCTTTGGCCAAGGAAGCAAGTTCAATTCAGGAATCGTTGAACCATTTGAACTAAATGGCCCAAAGGAATACTAACATGTGTGAGCATTAGCAACAAACAAATTGGTTTGGGGTGTAAGGCACAACCAAAATGAAATGAGTAAAGAGCCAACTGGGTAGTGTTTTAATTTTGATGCTTCTAGAATATTAGCTGGTGCTATAATTCTTCTATGGCTGAGACATTATGGAATGGCTGGTTAACTGAATGTCATAGGAGATTGATGATATGCACCATCATCTTATTATTTATTGCCAAGCCAGATGGAAATCCAGTCAATTAATGAAGCAGTTCTTTGTCATGAAGTGTTAGAGCGTTTCTGCTCTGCTTTTCAACTCCTCCCTCTGGTCACCAAATCCCCAAACTGGCAGATCATTTATGACTCCCACCTACCAACTTTTGCTCGTAAATATTTCTACCCTCTTTTTCAGCTTCATCTCCATCACTATTGAGGAAGATGGCTTCCCAGCTGGGCTCCTTACTGACTGGCCCTCCACAACCCACCCTCCCCCCTACCATGGGGCAAAGGCTCTAATGAACCTTTTAGGGAACCGCTACTGGTGTTTAAGAATAGAAAGAAAAAATGCCACTCTCCTCTCAACTGGAGGCAGAGGGCCCCACATAAAGTTGTGGGGTGACATTATGATATTTAAGTCATTGCTATATACCAGGAACAATGCTTGACATTTTATGGGCATTATCCTATTTAGCCCTCAGAACTGCCCAGATATTTCCTACTATAGCCTCCACTCAGCAGGTGATGAAACTGAGACTGTGAGGAGTTAGTGACGTGCTAGATGTAGGTGGTGTCATTCAAGTCTAAAGTGAGGTCCCTTTTGGCTTTACTGTGCTGTCAATCATAAGATCTAGAGATCCTGGCCAGATGCTGGCACCACAGTCCCTCAGTGGTGCTGTCAACTATGGACTTCAGGTCACGCCTTTTTATTGATCAACAAGCTCAGAGCCTCACTGTCACATTCTCTAACACATGCCTGCCTTCACAGGCCTGGAGATGCTCTGCCCATCTCAGGTCCTTGAGTGCAAGTCCTCAGATCGTCCAGTGGTTTTGCTCACCTCCGTCTTCATCATCCACTCAGGCTCCTGGTCATACCCTAGACCTTGTCATTACCAACAACTGCAACACTTCCAGGATCTCACGTCAGAGATCCTCTCTCGCATCTCCACCTTC
This sequence comes from Geosciurus inauris, assembly GCA_004024805.1. Classification (NCBI taxonomy): domain Eukaryota; kingdom Metazoa; phylum Chordata; class Mammalia; order Rodentia; family Sciuridae; genus Geosciurus; species Geosciurus inauris. Next base: position 120,880 of record PVHX01001423.1, read on the forward strand.
CATCTTTCCAGTCTACGCCTTCTAGTATCTAGACTCCAATAATCCTTCAACCCCTTGGAGATCTGCACCCCATCTTTCCATCTATCATCTTTACATTGGCCCCCTGCGAACTCAATGCTCTCTCTTGCTCCCTTACCCAGCTTCAAATCCACAGCCAATCCTTATGATTGTTCCTTTCAAAATCCCCTCACTTTCTCCCTGGCTTATTTACTAGGCAAAGCTGGGACCCTGGTTAGATCCAACTTCACCTGCTCCTTCTCTACACTGTGTAGATGAACAGGAGGAGGAAGGCACAGGCTTGGTGACTCGACTTACTGGCCTTATCTTGAAACTGGGTCTCACTATGTTGCTCTGCTGATTTTGAACTCTGGCCTCTTGCCTCAAACTCCTGAAGATCTGGGACTACATGTGTGCCACCATGCCTGAATGGCCTCACTTCCAATTCCCGCTCATGCTGACCCCTGACGCTGCCGACCATCACGATCCATTTTCTAGTCCCTTCACTTTCTGACTCCTGCTTACAACCATTTCACAACTTCCCTCCTCCATCTGTATTTTCCAAGATTCTCAGCAGATGATCCAGTTTCCACCTTCACTAGGAAAATGGAAACAATCAGAAGAGAATTTCCACAGATACCCAGGACCTGAAGCACCTGCACCAAGTTACCCTGCCTTCCTCCCCCTCATAGAGGATGAAAACAGATCCTCCCAAAGCCAGTCCTTCTGCATGGGCACTAGACCACATCCCCCTCCACCACTCAAGGACTCTATTTTGGCAATTTTCCCCACTTTCTTCTACAGTAACTTTTCTTGCTCTCTGTAGGATCACTTTTATTGGAACACAAGTAGAAAGTACTTTTTCTCATTAAAACAAAGACAAACCAAACCTTATCCTGACCTCACTTCCCCTTACAGCTAGGTTCACTAGACCACTCCTCTCCCACTGGAGTCCCTCATTTCTCTGTACCACTGGATTTTTCTACAGTACTGAGTACCTTCACACAGACTATAGTATTTACTTATTTCATATGTTTTTGGCTTTAGTTATTATGCTTATTGGCATTGTCTATTTTCCCCTGCTCCACAGAGGAAGAGATTTTATTGTGTTTTGTAATCTATAGCAGCCGCTGGCTCTTGGGGCATATTCAATCAAGATTTATTGAATGAAAGGACACAGCAGAGTGGCCTTGTCCGTGTTCCAGAGCTCCATTATTGTCAGAATTCTATTATTCTCAACCACGATGCCATAAAAGATGGCATTGGTCAGAATATTAATAATTTTACTGAGGCAGTAAAGATCATTTCAATTACTTTTCAATTTTTTTCATGTGTTGGAGAATCTTCTTGAATTTTTTCCCCGTCTTACAAAATTTGTAGTTGTTATAACGGCTCAACTTTGGGAAGAGTTGCTGCTCATGATCATCTCTAGTGATGGGGTCTTCTTCAGAGATCTGTAGGCAGGTCCCTTCCCTAAGGGTGAGCAAAGGCAGACACACACACACACACACACACACTCACCCAAAGGCAAACACCAGAACAATCTAAAAGGAGGCACTGATTTGGCAGCCCAGGCAAGCTGCTCTGCAGCATGGAAAAGGTGGGGATGGGGTGAGCGAGTATAGTGTCAGGGCCCAGAAACCAATCTGCTTCATCTGATGGAGCTGTCCGCAGTCGGAATCATCTTCTAATGATATTAGAAGTGAAGTCTGTCTCAGCCTCATTACCGCACTGATAAGGCAAGACTGATCACTTCTTCCAATATGCTGTAATTTGTAGCCTGCAGTTCTAAAACACGTATGGTGTCAGGCCATTTAAAACACTTCTGAGGCCGATTCACAATTGCAGGCTATCTCAGCCCCACAGTGGCTAACTGTCCTCAGTTAGGGGCTCTGCTAATGGATGAAAATGGCAAGACAATTTAAATGCCTACACTGGCATATCTAGTATAGCCAGAGGACCTGCACCAACTCAGCTGCAAAACCAGCGGTTTTAGCACCACATGGGCAGCTAGAAAAACACAGTGTTTCCTTAAATCTTCAATTATACTAAAATTCAAATCTGCTGCATTTCTAAAGAAATACAGGGCTGTGACTGATCAGCTTCACCATCAGCACATGGCAAATCTGGACCTGCAACTCAGCGGGGTGGAGACGGCATCTCTGCCTCACTCACAGGGAGGCACTTGACACATTTTCCAGACTAAATGGCTGTGATCTATTTAGAAATGTGCTACATTTGAAAAAAGTCTCTGGCTATTAGCTGCATCCTATGGTCTTTAACAATGCCCTACAAGCTGTCCTCAGAAAAATCAAATAAAAGAGGAAGGGCAAGCCTCACGCTGTGAGGTTGCCGGTTGTATTTAGGACTGTGATGTATTTAAGAGAAACACAATGTTATAGAAGATTGTGCTCGAAAGACACTTTTGGCTCAGTTATGAGATAACTTATGCCTCTGAATGTCTTCTAATCCTGGCAATTATACTTTTTCTATAAAACATAATGGGCCAGTACACATTGCACTCCATTGCAGTACAAATGTTGTCACAACACAAACTGCTTAGGTATTCACATGCTCCGTCAGTAAAAATGCTATCAGAAGCCAGTTATTAAGAAATACTATTATATAAGCACAGGCTAGGGATGCCTACCTTGTCCTCAATGATAGCTTGACCTCAGATCACAAAGACACTGTGACTTGATATTTTTGAAGAATAACCTTTTAACATTTCTGGACTGGAAAGGGATTGTTTAAAAATGTCTTCAGAGGGCTTTAAGTGGTAGCTAATAATCAAAAGGAGCCTTGTTCTGCTTCTCTTACTCAAGTAATAATGAGTTTTTTACAAAACGGTAAAGCCCCAACTGCTGACCACTTGCCCTACGATCCATAACCCTCTCTCAGCACCAGCTGCATGCATTTGAGTCCCTGGGCAGAGCAACGTCATGCAGAAGTGAGTCTGGACAGGCACTGCTGGCCATAGACCTGGTTTAATACAATTGCTCCTTCCCTTGGAGCTCTGTGGCTGGGAGCACAGCACAGAGGGAGCCGGGTTCAAGTGAATTCTTACCCAAATACATGAACATGTGCAAAGAATTTTTGAAATGAGCTTTTAAAACTACAGTCAGAACAGGTGAGATTGTGAGCCTGGGAATCTGGGAGATGTGGGTACCAATCCAAGCTCTCTCACTCAGGCAAGTCACTTGTCTCCTTTTCTCATTTTCCTCAACCACCATAGAAGGTGGGTGAAATTTTAATGAATGGAAACTGAAACTGTTGAGCATAGCTTTGCACCATACATAGGAATTATAAAAAATGGGTAATAATGATAACACATTCTGGCTGTGGCTTCTGTAGAATTATTTTTGGGGACATGTCTCTCTTCATTCTGCTGCAGAACTGGATCTAATTAAAGTTGACACTGTGTAAGTATGTGTTCTACTTGACCACAGCACTCCATTTATATCATTAAAATGTCATCAATTCTAGTTTATAGGTTGAGTAAAGATCTTGATTAACTATTAGCTAGAAAAAATATGACATGTGCGTATGGATGAAATATTGAAAGGTTCTGCCATAAGAATTCCTTTTCAATGTGTTTATAATGTGTGGGCAGAGCATAAAAATGAGCATTTTTTATTTTGAAAATTTTAAGTGCTGCCTGCCTGTAAATCTGTTATGCAAACAATGAGATTTAACAAAAAACATTCTTGGTGGGGGAGGACCAATTTTAAATATATGCAACATCTAATATTCAAATTCTGTTATGGGCAATGGCTGTGGAACAAACTTGGAAATCCTCATAGCAAATGCTATTTGGAACATATCTCTGATGCTAAAATCAGAATATAGTAAACATTTTTGACCTTGGATATGTGTGAATTAGGAATATTTCTTTAAAAAGAGAAATAGTCCATACAATTAAAAGCCACATTATTCAGTGTTGTGTCATGAGCTGGAAAAAAATTACCAATTTTGGAATTCTTTAGGTTTTTCCTCCTTCAGAAATAGTTGCAGACATGCCTTAAGGTCTTACTATAACCTGCTGGATCCCAAGATGAGAAAAAAATGTATGGTGAGAAAATCAAGTATTAATGGACATTGCATTGGGTGCTTATGATTGTTGTTGCTGTTTTGCTTTGCTTTTCCAGTGCTGGGGATGGAACCAAGGACCTTGCACATTCTAGGCAAGTGCTCTATCACTGAGTTATATCTCCAGCCCTAGGTACTTAAGACTTTAAGAAAGTCATTAGAGGTTATCTAATTACTAACTATTCTAGCTAAATATTCCCTTAAAAGACCTGGAAATGTTTCCCTTAATGCATTTAAGTTGAAGTTTCATTTTACTCTCTCTTTAAAATTACCACTTGTCTGTCCTGCAGGCCTAGGAAGAAAAGCCTCTGATATTTTAGTTTAATGGAAAGGAGCTACAAATACATACTCACATAGAAACATACTAATGCCTCAGGCTGGGGAAGCTTGCCATATGTGACGACATACTTTGGCTTGCGTTTTGTTACTAAATCCTATAGCAAAGTGGCAAGGAGCCAGGGCAGGGATCTGTAAGCTGATTTCACAGAGGACTGCAGATCTGAGGGGTTCTCCAACTGTCCCCAGCCTGCACAGCTAAAGAAAAGCATGATGGGATTCTCTTTGTGCTGCAAAATACTGGAAAAAAATGTGCCAAGTTATTATTTGTGAAGTTTAAATTGTTGAAAAAGTCATGGTGGAAAGAAACATGTTTTTACTTCTGCGATGATATCAAACAGCTCTGGTGCAGAAGCTGGGATCTGGTCACCTGTTAGACCCAAGTGAAGATGCAGAGAAGTGAGGCTTCTCTGGGCAGGCTGAGCTTCAAGGCCGACCTCATGCTTGCTCACATGTCAATCTCAGGCAGCCTGGTGTCAAACTCTTTCACGGATGAATACCTCCCCCAATAGCCTTTTAAATGCAAGGACTTCTCCTTGTCCTGGCAACAGGAATGTATTCACTCGCTTTCTTTCAAGTGGATTTACAAGGTTTATTTTTGTCCAGTAATCACATTCCATTCTTACTGCAGAAGATGCCGAGTTATAGCTATAATGATCTAAAGCAGATGAGAACTCCACTCTCAGCCAAGTGACAGTCACCCTTAGTTATTCCAGAGACCCATCTGGGACTCTGAAAGCCTCAGAACACAGATCCTGAACACTGGATCTCTTCTCCACATATTGAAACCACCTTCCTTATACTTTTCCAATAAAAGGCAACCAAGATACGAATCCAGAAATGCATTTTAATGGGGACTGCAGATATAGCTCAGCAGCAGAGCACTTGTGTAGCATGTGTGAAGCCCTGGGTTTGGTCCCCAGCACTGCAAAACCAGAACAAAACCTGCTAATGGAATTTAAAACCACTATGAGGACATAAAAATGGTAATTGGTAGTACATTTTAATGGAAAAAAATCCTTTCAACTTACGTAGTAACTCTTCTGCCACCAAGAGTTTTGCATTTATTAATAAATATACATATCAGTGACGAGCTTATATAGCAGCAAGAGAAGAATGTTCATCTGAGCCATATTCCAAGTGCTGTATACTTTAATGTGACTGCCACTTCTAAGGTATTTCGAATAATTTATTTCCTTAAGTGAGTGTGGGTAACCTTCCTTTACCTTCTAAGATGAGATGCCCTGAAAATGATACTGGGGAACATAGGTGTTGATTATTTGAGAGTCTGTCATTAACTAGCTGTGTGACGTAAAGGAAGCTACCTAACCTCTCTGAGCCACAGGCACCACCTTTGTCATAAAAGAGAGGCACAACGCCTTTTCCTTCCGGAGCAAACATTGTATAATTTTCCTGTTGAGATCATCAAAACACCTAGTGAATTTCTGTTCTTCCAATTGTAGCCTGTCTCCTTCCAAATAATCATTAATCATGAATTCTAAATTAAAGCATGACTTACTGAGATGACCTTCATTAAGAAGGTGTGGGTCTGTTCATGCACAAACCCACAATATGAAGCCCTAGGGCTTTGGTGTCTTCATCTACACATGCTCTCTTTGTTCCCCTAGTACCTCCCCTTCTCCCTCCCCTGAACCCCTTTGTTTACTGGTCTCCCTTCTATTATTATATTTTTAATTTGTGCATTATAATTACATATATATATATACACACACACACACACAAAGTAGGATTCATTGTGATACATGTGTGTACATGTACACAGCTTTGATCAACTTCATTCCCTGGTACTTCCCCTTTCCCTCTCTCTACCTCCCCCTAATCTCCTTTCTCTACTCTGTTGGTCTTCCTATTTCATGAGATCCCTTTTCTCTCCCCCCACCCCTCGCTTCCACATGAGAGTAATCTGGCTTCCTTCACTTAGCGTGATGTTCTCCAACTCCGTCCATTTACCTGCAAATGACAGGGGGAAAGATATACCCATACCTTGTTGGTGGGACTGCAATTGAATGTATCCACTTTGGAAAGCAGAGACGAGATTCCTTAAAAGACTAGGAAGGAGACACCATATGATCCAGCTCCACCACTTTTTGGTATTGATCCAAAAGAACTAAAGCCAGCGTACTGTAGCGATACAGCGACATCAGTGTTTACAGTAGCCAAGTTATGGAACCAGCCTGGGTGCCCAGTCAATAGATGAATGGATAAAGAAAATGTGGTAAATATACACAATGGAGTTTCTACGGAGCAATAAGAATGAAATCATGCATTTATTTTTCCCTCCCTGCTGTATTCAGTAGCTCTTCTTCCCCATCCTCCTTTCTACCTTTTCCTATCTACTACTGAAATCCCAGTTCACACACTCCTTACCTGCTTCAGGGTTGCTACTGTACATTAGAGAGCCTCTGTTATTCTCTACCAAATAATCTCACTGTCTGTTTACTCTTCTCTCATTTTTCATGCTTCTTCCGAGCAGTCCTTAAGAAAGCTCATGCTTCTCAACAACGTCTCTGCATGACATGTCTTCTATTTCTGCCATGAAACTGGATGCTCAGCAAGGACAGGGGTTTTATATTGTAGTTTCAAACTTAAATGGCAAAGCCCTTTGAGTTTACCTGGTCCAAATCCCTCCATAGGCCATGGAGGAGGAAACTGACCAAGTGCTTCCCCTACGTACTTCCTCAGAACAGCCCAGAAGTATCCCTGTCTCCATCCCACAGAGGAGGGTCCTGAAGGGCATAGTCCCACTACTCTCGGGAGACGACTTTATCATGTGTCTCCTTTCAAGCTTCTTTGGATCATTTTACAGTGTGTTATAGACTGAATGCCTGTATCCCTTCTCAAATTTGTATGGTGAAAGCTAAGCCCCAGGGTGGTAGCATCAGCAGGTGACTGGGTCATCAGGGTGGAGCCCCTTGAACAGGATTCTAAAGGAGGGCACAGAGAGCTGCCTTACCTCCCCCTCCACGTGAGGACTCAGAAGATGGCTGTCTGTGAATCAGAAAGTCGGCCCTCACCATAAATGGACTCTGCCAATGCCTGGATCTTGGATTTCCAGCCTCCAGAACTGTGAGAAATAGATTTCTATTGTGGTTTTTTTTGTTCATTTTGTTTTTATGTTTTTGTACCAGGGATTGAACCCAGAGGCGCTTAACCACTGAGCCACATCCCCAGTCCTTTTTAATATTTTATTTAGAGACAGTGTCTCTCTGAGTTACTTAGGGCCTCGCTAAGTTGCTGAGGCTAGCTTTGAACTTATGATCCTCCTGCCTCAACCTCCCAAAAGCCACTGGGATTAAGGCGTGCGCCACCATGCCTGGCATTTCTATTGTTTAAAAGCCACACAATCTATGGCATTCTGTTAGAGCAGCCTGAAGGGACTAGGACAAAGCCCAAGAGAATCAAGTCACAGAAAAGCATTTATGAGCACCACAGATCACCCAGCTGAAGTTTCAAAGGAAATACCCAGGAGGGAGGGAGCCCCTGGCTCTGCCTAGGAAACAATGTGGAAAAGAATCTCTACCAGGTGGCTTTGCAGGCCCTGAAGCCTGTCCTCTCCTCGTGGGTCACCAGAGGTTTCCCTATGCCCAGCTCCTCGCCTCTCAGCCTGGCTGTATCTTCTCTCCAAACCTCTCCACCCCTCACTCTTCCCTACAACTCCTTCCCACTCACATTCCCTAATGCACCCCTGAACTCAGGAAGGTGGGCCTCCGGTCACAGAGCCTGTGCACTTAGAAAGCAAGGGTTTAGACAACTCCTCCACAGGTTTCTGCTACAGACTGTAGATCTACACTGGTAAATCCCACAACTAGAGTCCAGAGCTGTGTCCACGAGCACATGTCAGTAGAAGGGAGGCCCCAGGCCCACCCAACCCTAATCTCCCTCTAGTCATTTCCTACTGGGCCACAAGTCCAGTGACCACTTCCAGAAGTCTCTGGCTTATGTATGTGTCCACTTGTTATTATGGGATTCCCTCTACTAGGCAGTGAGCTCTGGGAGTGAAAGATCCTTGTCTGTTTCATTTACTGCTATCTTCCTGATACCCAAGGCCCTGGTACCTAATAGAGGCTAAAAAAATATTTCTCGGATAAATGAATAAATAGTAGGCCAGAGAAGGCAACAATCTCTACCCAAGGGAGCACTTACATCAGCAGCAGCAGCAGCTAGAAATGCAAATTCATGACCCTTTCTCACCCAGAACATGGATCCCAGATTTTGATTTGCCATCAACAGTGAAAAATTGAGTGATAAATGACCTCCTGACATATTGCCTCTGATTAAATTCCATTCTTCCCTGTATGGAGTTCCAGAAGGTGTTTTCATAAGCTGGATGGGAAAGGAGCGAGAAGCAGAGAAATTGCTAGCTCTTATCAAGGACATCTGTTCTGTGAGAAAATGTATCATGAGTAGTGTCAAATTACTAGTTGATTAAAATGTTCTGGAACCAGGGCAAGCAAGGAGACAGCATAAATTTCAGCATGGCCCCTGTTCCTGTCGAGGTTTGAAAAGGCTGTGCTATTCCACATACCTGTGTTTTCAGACATTAGTCCCTGGCCATGAAGATCCCGGTTATGCCTGGTGAGTTCACCCTCCTTCCTCCAGGTGTCTGCACCTCCCCTATCAGTAGCAGCCTCTCCATCATGGATACTTATCAAGCATACGGGTATGGCTCCATGCCTGCTGTTCCCGTGGCATGATTTGACCACTCATGTGTACAGACATTTTTATCTTGCCCAAAGACACAAGCAAGACCTACCTTTTTAATCATCTCACACAGCACCTCATCAAAGGTCTCTGTTGAATGAATTAATCAATTCCAGAAGACAGCGGCCCTACTCACATGGATCCTGCAATTAATTCTAAGGCTAAAAAGACTAAAGAATGATAGCACACACAATAGGTTTCTTAGCATAACCTGCCAACAGCAACCACCTTTGAGGGGAGTTGAAAAGTCATGGATATGAATTCTTGATGATTCATCTGGGCCATTAAAAAAAAAAAAAAAACAACTCACTGTAGCAGTTTCATGGGGGAGAGGAAGGCTCCTATTTCCATGTCAAACTTCTGTTAAGACAATCAGAGCATTGTGCCAGCCACTAGCTCAGGACAATGGAGCTGTGTTTGCTTGAGTTGAGATTAGGGAATTTGTCAACAGTCATCTTATCTAAGATGTCACCTCTGGGTCTCATTACCCTTAAGCAATGGTTGGGTTGAAAGATTAGTAGGAATGCCTTGAAGTGACTTGTTGGAGCAGGCTGGTCACAGACTTGTCAGCTTATCATCACTTGATATATCTCTCCATGCCTGACACCAGTTCTTCTGGGTTGTTAATGGTCAATGTCTAGACACTAATCTCAATCGTGTCCCTCTAGATGTACCTGAAACCTAGAGGACCATGCCCTGCATGCTGTTCCAATGCCTGCCTCTTCCCTCACTGATGACCCATGAGTTACTCCTTGCTAGGAATCGAGCTGACAGATCAGGATGGTTTTTTGCACACCCTGACTGAAGTCCTCATCCACAGTCACATAAAATAATGAGCAGTTCAGATGGCAAATGCTTTGATGTACACTGCTCTGTCATTTGCCTACAAAGGCATTCCTCCTTAGAGGTGACAACAGTGAGTATTAGAAACATGATCTTGAAAGTCTGCACTGCTTAAGAGGTAATTGCTGGACCAGTGGGATCCATAAGTCTGGGAACTTGTTAGAAATGCAAATTCTTGGCTATCTCCTACCCAGACCTATTGATCAGAATTTCTGCAGGTGGGCCTAGAAGTCTTCTTTAACAAGAATTCTCAGGTGATCCTTAGAGGTCTAAAACTTGAGGTCTGTTCAAAAGCTCTCCCCCTTGAGCTGTCTGTCAGATTTCACAGAGGGCTAGAATCTGATGCTGGAATGAGCAATTATTGTCTGGCCTCTGTAACTGCTAAAAGAGGGTTATCTGGGATAACTGCACAACAGGCTTGCAAGATTAAAAACTGTTCACTGAAGGAGGAGTAAGACGGGAAGGTGCATGGTCTGGGCAAAGTGGATTTAACCCCTAAAAGAAAGATTGCTGGTGAAGTTCCAGTTAATCTAGTCTGCACGCTTCCTGCTGCTGCCCACACACCTGTGGTCAGAGGGACATAGGTGAATTTCTCCTTAGATTTCTTCCAGCACTGTGTGCACCATGAGACCTACTGTGGGGCAGGTGTGAAGCCAGGGGAATGTTTAACAGTCTTACTGGGAACCTTCAAGGAGAATCTGTGGTCAAACTCCTGTAACTGTCTCTAACACGCCCTGCCTCTCTTTTTGATGACAAGAATCTACACCATTGGATTTCTGTGTACTTTGCAAATGTGCAACTACCCCAAAGGACTATGGGGCAGAAGGAGGCAAGTTTAGCAGGGAATATTAAATCTGACAAGCCACACATGACATCCCTATGCTGCTCTAGGTGCAAACCTCCAACGCTGCCTTTGGGGAGGGTAAGGCCCAGTTATGAGATGCCTAAGGTACAGTATATTTGGTAGAGAAACACAGGAAGAGAGAAGAAGAATCAAGAGATGAGGCATTCCAGCTCTGAAAAAAAACAAATTTGAAAAAGCTAACAGAGATGATGAGTCATGGCAGATAGTAATGCATCCTGAGGATCTTGTATCTTTAAACAGAGGCAAAACCCTCCAACCAGCAACTCTAAACCTATTAATCCAAACAGAAATTATGGGATGCCTGCTCACATCATGACTTTTGGGCATCCTTCCAAATTTACTCAAGTAATTTTTTTAGGGTAAGACGATTTATTTTGTCCAAGCACAGATTTTAAAACCTAAGGGAGCCATCTGGTGGCTTAAGTGTCTATTAATTAAAATCCTCTCAGGCACAAGATTCGTACCCTGTGGCCACTGTCACCGGGCATAAGACAAAACAGTGTTGAATGAAAACATTCTTGTAGTGTATAAAAATCCAATTTGCCATTTGGCACAATCAAATCAAAATTAAGGATGAGTACGTATAAGAGTAAATCTGGTATTATCTTTTCTATCCCCCCAAAAAGAAACCAAATAATAAGTAATAAAAAGTTGTATTTTGAGCTCAATTTTAAAACCACATGTCAAATACAGCAGGAGAAAATTGATTCAATAATTCCAAAACTAGAATCAAACCAAAAAACATGGCCCAATGGTTGGCTGAAATGATGTATAGAGTTGCTTGGCTTTGGGCCCCGCTCCCACATTGCAAGGGTGTCTGTCAAGTGGGGTGGGGAGATCACCTTCAGCTCAGAAAAAGAAAACTTCAGCTCCCAAGCACTGTTCATGAAAATAGTTTGGTTAAACACACCTTTTCTTTCAGGTCTGCAATGTCACACTGCAATTATTAATGGAATCAGTACAGCAGCTCTTTCTTCAAATGTTGACATTTCTTTCTCTATAATAGATCTTTCCTTTCTCCCTCATGAAGAAAAACGTTCACATATTACTCTCATCAGGAAGAAGGAAAGATCACTAAAAAACTTCAGATGGTGCCTTGAGTCAGATGCGGTTCTGCTCACAATGAACTTCATAAACTCTTCCTTTTCCAAAGGTTTCCCTTTTGCCAGGTTGCCCAGCACCAATTGTGTTATAGGGAAGGATTATTGTTGTATTTTTTTTAAGAGGAAAACCCAGTTCCTTTCATGAAAGCCTAATTATACCAATTTCACCAACAGCCATGAAGAACAAGCAGTTAAAAGCTCCTCATTATCTTCTTTATAGTTACTGCTAAAGTGTAACTTGGCTGTACAAATGTGCCAGAAAGTTGGCATAAATGTTGAAAATCAAAATGTAATTTTTAAAATTACTTACAAAACCAATACAAAGACTACCATTAAAAAAAAAAAGATACTTTGTCTCCTGAACTAGAGTCTAAACCAAGCATAATAGGACAAGACTGTGAAATGTACATTTGGCTGGACTATTTCTAAATTAATGGCATTTTGTTTTTGATGTTGACTGACACATTCAAAATGAGAAAACATCACGGTGTGGAATGGTGCCCTACACCTGACCTATGAGGCTGGATGCACTGCTGACAGCATCTGGGGTCTGGAAGGGACTGGAGAATATGCTATACCACTCCTTCCTTTGTCCCTTGCTCCCCTCCTTCTCTCGTGCGAGCCCATAGCTGGGTAGTGGCTGATGGCGGTGACCTGGTTTCTAACTCAGTCTCGAACTGCAGTGTCCTGTGCACACTAGGCCGAGACCCCAGTTCAATTTCAGAAATTTAAGTTACAACACCATTTAGGCAACTTGCCAGGCTTAGTGTGTGACTGATCCTCTCCTGTTGGTTTAGCTGGATTGTTTCAGTTCCCATCACACAGCACAGCTTCCATCCACAAAGTGGGTGACAGGCATGAGGGTGCAGGGTGCTGGGTGTGCAGGATGCGCTGTGACAAGTTCCTATGAAGTGACACACGTTTCTGATCATGAACCGAGTGTCACATCTCCCCCAGAGCCCTTCTGTCTCCATGCACATCTCTGAGGCTTTAGGAACAAACTGGCTCAGCCCAACAGTAGGTAGGCCCGCGGCCAATTCATCTAACAAAATTGAGAAGTCTGACGGGTCTCATGTGATGGTCTAATTTGGGGTGATCTTGCCCCTCCCCGAGGGGACATGTGGCAATGTCTGGGGGTATTTTTTATTTCGTGACTACTAGGGTGCTGTTGGCATCTATGGGTAGGAGCCATGGATGCTGCTCCATATCCTATAATACTCAGGATGTCCCTCCCCAGTAAAATAATTTTCCAGCCCAAAATATATAGTGCTGACATTAAACATTCCTATTCTAAAGGATTTGAAAACTGCTTCCGAGGGATGGTTTGTAAGTACACATGAGGACAAGAGAGAGGTATTCTTCCTCTTCTTTCCCTACCTAGAACTTGGGAATAGGTGCTCCATATGCTGCCTGACACATAACAGGCATTCAATAATTATTTATGGAATTTATTTAAATAAGCAAAATGTCATCTCTCTGTCACCTCCAAGCATAATCTGATGGAAGGTATAAACATCCCTAAGTTTTGTACTTTGAACTTAAAAATGCAGTCTACTACAGAAGATCACATGGTATTTTTGTCCTTTGCATGCAAAAATCGGATTTGCATAGAAGCAATTTGAGCTCTGCATTGTGGCAATGATGTCTTTCCATGAGTTAAGTCTGCATAGAATCCCTGGGTCTGCTGAGTGGTATTGGCTCCACTGTTTGAATATCTGGGGCATTTTCCTATTATCATTTTTTTTTCCATTTTTCCATTTATTCATCAAATCTCTTTCCAGTTACAAATTTAGGGACATCATGGAGGATATCATAACAAATCTATAGTTTAGTGCTTTTTCTTTTTTTCCCTACCGAGAGCCAGTTGTAAATCAATCATTTACCAATGTTCCACAGTGAAGGCATTGACTTTTACTGACTACTGCTTTGAAAGAGTGGAAAAGGATAAAATGCAACTGAACTAAATAAGTAGTGATAAGAAATGAAGATAGTGATACAACTGAGATGAGACAAGAAGAAACTTGAGAAATGGAGCAGAAGTGGGCAGGCAGATGCTCACTGGATGCTCTCTAGATAATCTTAGTTTGCACTTAGTTGAAAGAACCCAAAGCAAAGAACTATATGGCATGCTGGTAATATATCAGCCAAAACTGTGACTTTAAAGACTTGGGATAATTAGAGACTTTAAATCTATTTTCATTTACCTATGAGGATAAATATAAATGTATCTTAAACCCTCTGAGACAGGAATCTTTCAGTATATGTGTTGTTCAACTTTTGCCCAGTGGTGCTTCTTTGGGGACTACACTATGTGTGTAGGTGGAGAGTTGTCTGGATTTATATTCTACAATACAGAATGTACCTATTGAGACAGGGAGGGATTAGGATGGAGTCAGCCAGCAAGGGGAGCATAAAGTAGGGTGGCCGTCCTCATGGTCAGCAGTGCCTCTCCAGCCTGCTGGGGAAGGCAGAGTCCTGGCCACTGGCTTGATGAGCTCTGGCAGGGATGTGCCTATAGTGGAAGGGGGGATTTCAGAATACCTATCACAGGCTGATGCCACCAGCCAGCAACATACTCCCATCTCCCCCTCTTGCTCTGCTTCCACCTATCCAGGCAATCTTCTGATTATAGTTTCCCTTTTCAAGTATTTTTGCCTAAAGGGAAACATTACGTTGCTTGGCAAACACAAACCCACTTGACAATTATACATTTCAGTATGCATTAATAAAATTGGCATTCCGTCTCTTGATTAACGAGATTCTGTTCTGACAAAAAGATCCAAGTTTGGTATGTTGGCACACGAGCGGAGGTCTAGAAGTTGGGCTGCGGGCAATCCATCTAGGTCAATGCCACACCATGGGGGTCTGCTTACATGGCCAGCTATCTTTTCCCAGGTCTTACCCGATCCTCATGAACACCAACAACCAATCGAATGACTAAGCAAGGAGGGCCCGCTGTCCTTTCTTCCTTTCTCCCTATTCAGATTTCTGCAAATGATGATCAAAGTCTGCCTTCCTTCCCTGGTTTTTCATTTTAATCAACAAGCAGCAAAGAAAAGCCAGTTAGCAATGGGCACCTCTAGAATTCTGGGGAGCAAAGTCAACCTAAGGCCACACTTCAACCATCCTCAAAAAGCAATTAATGGAAACCCCAAAACCAAAACAAGACCTATGATAAGCCAAACTGTCCTCCACAAGACTGTCATTTGATTTCTTAAGAGGCACCCACTTACAGAAGCCCTGCAGAGATCTGAAATGGAAGCAAAGTCTCCAGGAATGGCCAGAAGGGTCTTTGCACTTGGCCACATGACTGCTCAGCTGTTTTTACAGTGGTTTCTGAGATGCCCCCAGGTGTCAGACTGACCATGAAGCCTGCTGCTAAGCTCCACATTGTTCCCCCTCTCTGACTTAGTATTCTCATCAGTAAAGGGGGGTGTGTGTGAGAGAAGGGAAATCTTAGATTCTAATTGTCTCACAAAATACTCCTGCAGTTCAACCTTCCCCTCTGTTACAGGCTGAATGTTTGTCCTCTCTGCCCACAAATCCATATGTTCAAATCCCACCCTCCAATGTGATGGTATGAAGAGATGGAGACTTGGGGCTGAGTACGGTTAGATGACACCTTGAGGGTGGAGCTCCATGATGGGAATAGGGTCTTTATAAGAAGAGACACTGGAGCCCTCTTTCTGCCACCATGTGAGCACACAGCAAGGAGACCATCTGCAAACGAGGAGAGAGCCCTCTCTAGGAATGAATTGGCCAGCACCTTGAGCTTGGACTTCTACCCACTAAGACTGTGAGAAATACACAGCCTCAGATAGTGTTTTGCTGTGGTGCTTTGCTACAGGAGCTCGAGCTAAGACCCTACCTCCTCCCTGGGGACCTCCCCATAGTACTTCTTGAGGTTGGCTTTGCATTGTCCTGCTAAGTGTGTCTGTCCTAGCACCTGTAAAGACTCTAGACTCAAGGGCTGCAGCTTAACATCTGTGAACCTGCCACACTGACCCTGGCAGCAGAATGCTTTCAGAAATTCAGTTCATGCTGACACTGGGGAACTGCAACCAAAGGAGAGGGGGGCTGTCCTTGGGAGGGCTCTTGAACTTCTTGGTGAAATTCTGAGAAGCATCTTCTATATCTGCTAATGTCCCTTGTCCATGCACAGTAGCAGATGCTGAATAGACAGGCACGGATAAAATGCACAGATCAGCAAGGAACCCGGCCTTTGGTCTTCAAAAGCAGCAATACACAAAATCAAGGAGCACAGGATATGTTTGCCAAACACACTTTACAAACACAAATTTGGGATGAAACCTGATCTAATGTAGGGCACACAAAGTATTTGATATTAGGCCTAAGAAAAAGTGTTACCTTTAGGAGAAACAGAATTTTGATCAAACTTTACTTTTGGATCAAGTTATTTTTCATGGACTATTAAAAAACTAATGTTTGACCATCTTGCTGCCAATATTCCCTGAATTCTAGACCGGCACTGGTTTTTCTGCAGGAATAGGTGGTGCAGGAGGAGCAGATTTAGATCTGCTAAAAGGGCATTGTGAGGATCCTGGCTCATGGTCACGTCCTTCCTTACTTCATATCAACAGGGAATGCAATGACCTCCACTTCATCTTAGGGAAGCAAAGAATACTCTACATGGCATTGTCTTCTATGAAAACTCATCTACTGGTATTGATAAACAGCAAAACCCTTGGGAACAATTTAGTGTCTCCACACTCAAAAAAGGAAAAATATGAATGAAACATTTAAATGAAAATTCATTGCAAAACATTGTAAAAACCACAAGAGGTAGGAAGAAAGAGAATTTGTTAAAGCTCCTTTAACGATGCAGTCTTGTGATTATTAATCCAGAAGGAGTTACATGCTGAGTGCTTTCTATTAGTTAAGGACTGAGTTTCTTTCCCCTTCAAATGCCTGTGAAATAAGGTCTGTGTTCATTGTGCTCTTCCCTCTCCTCCCTCCAGGTGGCGCCTCTGTCCCAGTTCGCTAAGACTGCCCTGTTATAATTCCTCAGAAGCAACATCACCTTCTGTGACTAAAACGGGCAGTTCCTGGTTTGCTTTGTGCCAGAAACCAACTAACTGTTCCTGGAATCCCAGGGCAGGAAGGCTTTCTTAAGCTGAAATTAATACAAAAAGGTGGAGGTGGAGGTGAAAGGATAGACTTTCACATTGCACTTTCTATCCAATAGGTTTTTGAGGGAGATGGATTCTGTTGTGATAAAACAATGTCTACAAAAGTGCAGTACACCAAAAAAGTATCCATTTTATAGTCTAAACAAGGTGGTTGGAAATTCCTATCCTGGCTATCAAATGCCTAACACAACAGAAATCCACCTCTGCTTGGTTGTGCTTATGGACATATTAGTATACACTTGAGGGTACATGTCCTTGGTAGGGTTTTGCTTATCTCAAGTGTCTTTTTATACTAGAAGCACTGCTGTGAGATTAGTTCTTTGTTCTTATTAGATTACAGCATTGTTCTTTACACGCTCCCTTCTGCCTGGGTCATGCTTCCAAGTATTGCATTTCCACAGGGTAAGACTGGATCAAGCCTAGGCAGCAGCAGGTGGGTTAATCCAAGCATTGTTGGCCACATATTATTTATTCCAGCTCTACAATTTCCAGGACCTGAGTCCTAAAGAAGCCTGCCATGGTCTTCCTGCTTGCACTCCAGAGGGCTGACAACTTTGATACACAAAGTCAACAGCTGTTACATTTGTAGCAAAATATGTTTGCTTCTCTCCCACTAATCTGTGGGCTCTTAATTTTTTGCCTTTATGTTTTACACAGCTTATGTAGTTTCTAGTATATTAGAGATGTTCAATAAACATATATGGAATGAATAATGGGGTACAGCCCAACTCTGAAAGTTATTAGTAGATTGAAATATTCTGGTGGATGCAGCATAATGTTACATAAAAATATTTCCAGCATAAACTATTTCCATTTCATCTGGAACCAGCTATTGTTCTTATTTGCAGAAATATACCTTGGGTTCAGAGCAGGAAAACAAAAGGAGAATGAGTGTCTGTCTTTGAATCAGTTGGCTACGAATAACAATAGATAATTTTTTTTGAAAAATTGTATGATATATACTGTTCTAAATATACATATATGTAAAATTTATACATAATGAGTTTACATATACATACGTGATAGGTTTATATATATACATATATATATAATTTAATCCTAACAATCTGTGAAATAAATACTACGATTACCACATTTTAAAGAGGAATCTAAGAAATGGAGAAATTAGGAGACACAATAATTAAGCCACACCATAAGTTGCAGAGTCAGAATGCAAAACTATGCAGTCGGACTCCAGAGCTGATTTGCTTATTCACTGTACTATACCACGTGGGTGTCTCTGATCCTCTTAGTGACAAGCTTTAAGTGGCACCATCGCTAAAACACTAATACCAAGAACTCCTGTGGGAGGTGGGGGTGGGAAGGTCTTTGAAAACCTGGCCTCAATCAGCCTCAATCAACTACTCAATCAGTAGTTGATCATTGATGATGATCTAACCCATACATCATAATTCACCATGGGAAGTTTTGAGTCTTTCAGTTGAGAATCTCTGTTGCTCTTGGAATTTCCAAGTGCTTCTTAAAGCTCCCTTCTGTAATCATGATGAAATTATGATGACAACCTCTATTAGTTAAGTGATGCTAGCTGTAGGCACAAAGTCAAAAAAAATGTATAATGGTTCAAACACAATGGCAATGTATTTCCTGCTCACACAAAGCTCATGATCAGTGCCCCTTCTTCCCAGGGGTGACCCGGGGGTCCACTGCCCTTCCTTTTGGATGTTGCACCTTTTTCAACAGGAAGCTGATCTTCTCCATCGGTCCAGAAAATGCACAAAGGATTTTGCACTGGATGTTTTGATGAGCCAGGCCCAGATACTGTACATATCATTTCTACTCACATTCCACTGGCCGAACGCAAGTCACTGGGCTGAAACTAACTGCAGAATTAACTAGGAAACACAATCACCCTGTGCCCAGAAAGAAAAGTTAATGGGTTTGGTGAAAAACTACCCAGTTTCTGCCACACAGGCTAATCTCAGAATTAACTGAAGATACAATCAATAAAAGAATATCTAGCACCTACATTACTTTAGTACTTTTCTCTTTGTTTCATTGTTTAAGGGAGAAAATGATGACATTAGAACTTATGAGTTCTTCATTTTTCCTAGGTAGATCGATGTTGATTACCTGCAACCCTCTCTTGAGATGATTCATGCAGTCCAGGAGGGGCTTATATGAAACAAAACCAAATAAGAACGTGGGGTTTCTTGATTAATAGGTTTCCTCCCAGCCAAGGAGACCACTGTGGATCTCCTTCCATGCCTGCTCGTCATGGAAGTGCTGGCAGGCAGATGCTTCCCCCCAGCAATTAGGATTTCTTCTACTTTGCCTTTACAGTGAACGTCACCAGCACCCCAACTCATCCTTTGATGGACGGAAGCCACATGTGACGGGTCACACAGAGGCGATGGCTGCCAATGCTTTTAGAAAATGCAACAGGTGAAGCCGCTGTGGAGGAGGTAGGGATGAGGACTGGAGCCACCCCATGCTACCCCCTTCCTCCTCTTGATCCTGAGCTCCTTGACTTACCTGAGGACCCCAAGGGGGGCGGATTTGAAAACTACTGTTCAGGAGCAGCATCAGCAGCTACCGCAGAGAGCTCTGAACAGCTGGGGATGTAGCACATTGGCTGAGCACAAACAGCATGTTTTGAGACCCTGGGTTCAGTCCCCAGAACCCCACCTCCCAAAAAAGATAAACTGACAATTAACTCCATGCTGTTACTCCAGGAGTCAGTATTTCTGTGGCTACCTCCACAGCTGTGTTTTCCCAAGTATAACAACTACATGCCACTGAGGGATATTTACTAGATGAATGAAAAATGATGAACTGATCTGCCAATCTCCTGTCAGCTGATCACCTTTCTGGGCCAACTGGGAACACATTTAGAAGAACTGACTAGCCCAGGGTCTAACCACCACATACAGCTCCCCATGCCACCTTCTGCTGCCGAGGACACATGTGGTCACACCACCTCTACCAGAAATCCCGAAACTAGGATTCTATCTTTGCCCTCCCCAGTTCCATTTTAACTGATCAAACTATATGACTGAGTAGGATCCCAAATGAACCCATGACTTGAAGTGAATACAGAGTGACTGGCAGCACAGTGCAGGAAAGAATTAAGCTGGGGGAGGTGGTGCACGCCTGTAATCCCAGCGACTCAGGAGGTTGAGGCAGGAGGATCCCAAGTCCCAGACCAGTCTGGGGATGTAGCTCAGTGGTAGAGAATTTCTGGATTCAATCCCCAGGAGCACCAAAAACAAAACAAAACAAAACAAAACAAAAAAAATTCCAATTATTCCTGAGCCTTTATAATAAGTTAACTGCCCCTTAAAAGGACCTGTCTTTTGGAAGATACAAATATTCTAATTCCAGAAGACAGAACTTCACTGAACTCATTTGTTTCAATCCCCCAACACACACGCATGCACACTTCAGATTATAAACAGGGCAACGATGCTCTCATGTCCATGTTATCTATCCTGCTAAATCACTGGCACTGTCCATGGGGGTTGGTAGAGGCAGTTAATAAATAGTGGTGGAAGGAACCAACTAAGAAGGCAATGGACAGAGGAAGGCAGAGGGCTAGGAGACCATTCTGTAACACAATCTGAAAGACTCTTAAAGCCATGCTGGATTTTCACAAGAAGATACTGAAATCAGACAAGGGACAACCCTTTGCACAAAGCCCATGGATAAAGAGAGAGAGAATCTAAGTCCTACAGATGGCAGGCTGCCTAGGCCTGCTCTAGTGCAGTGAGTCCTTGATCTGAAGCCCAAAGATCTGGGGACTGGCAACTTGTCTTTGCTAGACAGCTGAAGAGCTGTGGGCCTCCATGGTTTACATTTCCTCTGGGGCTGATTTTCAGTATTTTACAGTCAGAATGGTACTTTGTGTATTTAGTCACAGGGAGTGGGGTAGAGAGCTGGGAGCAGGAGAGGCTGTGACCCATCACAACAGAAAGATAAGCAGCCTGGGCTGAGGAAAGGGCTCTGCAAGTGCATGTGCTCCTGTAAATTCAAAAAGTAGAAGACACTGCTGATTACCTTTTCACTTTCAAAATGCACCATCCTGTGTTTTCCAAGTTTTATTGAGCCAGGTAGTAACAGTGTTTCTATACAGAGATGAAACCTCAGCGATTACCACTGCCAGGGCCCCGTGGGGTGGGGGTGGAGGTTCACCAAGCAGGAGCAAAACAACAGGCCAGTTACTCTTCTGGGTGGCAGAGGTAACGGAGCCAGAAAAGGACAACAATCCCAGCCACCATTTATCTGTCCATCATATATAGCTTTTTTTTTCCCATTAGGTAATGAGGACAAATCATGGATGTATCCACAATGATTAATCAATGAACAAACTCACATAAGACCAGGGGATCTACCTGACACTCTTTAAGATGCCTTCCTTAACTCCTCCTCTTAAAACTATCAGTGCTTTTATTTCATTTTTTGGAAATATGCTATGTGGTCCCTATGTAAACATGACAAAAATACTCCACACATAAAAGAAAATACACACACACACACACACACACTAACTACCACCACCACCAAAAACAACCAGTAAAAATCGTAGCCAGAGCCTAAAACAAGAAGTGTTCAGCATCTGCTGCTTTCTTCAATTCCTTCCTACTAGCTTCTTAGCAAAGGTGATCTTTCCTTAGTAATCTTTCTTGCTACATGTGCCTACAGTCCACCAGCCACCAAACAGCAAAAAAATTAAATTAAATGAATCAACAAAGCTCAGCAGAAATATTTTCAAACTGATTAAATCATAAATTCAAATATCTTCCCAAGGCATTAAGTAAATAGACATTTTCATGAATATTGCCACCGGGAGGAAACAATCACCCAACAAGGCTTCCTATGGAAGATGTCTGGTGACAGATGAAACCACACAGGCCTTGCTCGGCCCCTCTCTGCACACCTCAAGAGCTACGCTTCCTTTTGTTCTTATGAAAAGGCTTCCTGCCATTTCTGAGTTAGCAGATTCTTTGCTTTGGGCTATGAGTGTCAGTTCAGGATATTTTGATTCCCTTAAGATTTAAGAATGCATTTAATTCTTTATATTTCTCCTATTTTTCATTTCCTTCCCCACACTTGACTACATTGCAAACTCTTCAATTACTATGTTTGTTTCAACAATGCAAAGGGCGTGGGAACAGCAGGTCCCTTCTGTGGCCACTGGCTCCCTGTCTCCTCCTTAATCAAGAAAAAAAAAACCAAAACAATCCTCCAATAACTGCCCTAGCACTCCCCACATTTTCTCAGCCCAAAATTTTCTCAGCTACAATGTATTCCATCTTTACAAACCCTCAACATCTTTTTGTTGGTGGTGTTTTTTGTTTTGTTTTGTTTTTTAACTTTCCATTTATATAATTGTGGAGGCTCCAGGCTCCACCTGGGCTTTCCCAGAGCCTCCACCATCAAGTTCTCACCGCCCCCAGATAGGGTGACTCACCCAGAGGGAGGTCTCACAATGAGGCAGATATCTAACCGAGGACCTGGGCTGCCACCTTCTCCCAATAGACCCATGCTCTCCCCTCTCCCACCACAGCTCAGGCTGTGTCCCTGCTGTCTTGGCAATAGCTCTCACCCAGATTCTGCTAAGAGAGGCTGCTTCCTCCCCACCTTCTCCCAGCTCCCAGTTTCCCACCCAAGGTCAGGAAAGCTTCTAGCACCATCTCAGCAGTCTCTTTAACCCTTGCAGGCTTTAGTCCTCAGAGGCTCCTTGTGGTTTTCTCATCTTTTCATGATTTACAGATCTCTAGACCTGCCTGGTTCAGTTTGAATCTCCAGGACAACCGTGAGTCATCCCTACACAGCACACTGGGTTAGGCACTGCAGAAAACAAGTCATCTCAGTCCCCAAAGCACATCAGCCATGGAGCCCTCGTCCCTGCCCCATCTCACCTTGTTGTTTTATTATTACCTCATACATGGGAGGCTATTAGCATCTGATACTGGGGGTTGAACCCAGAGGTGCTTAACCACTGAGCCACATCCCCAGCCCTTTTTCTATTTTATTGACAGACAAGGTCTTGCTGAGTTGCTTAGTGCCTTGTTAAGTTACTGAGGCTGGCTTTGAACTCACAATCCTCCCGCCTCAGGCTCCGGAGCTGCTGGGATTACAGGCATGTGCCACCATGTCTGGCTCATTTCACTGTTTCTTTTGAGTCCCATGCCACACAAGCAAGGAAAGGCAGGTGCTTGCCCAGCTCACAGGAGCACAAACCTAAGCTCAGAGGATCTTAATCTGCCTCCAGGAGCCACAGTTGGTTTAAAAAAAAAAAAAAACTGAAGCTTTTTCTCACTCCTTTTTCTCAGTCTTCATATTGCCTTGGGTTTTGGACAATTGCTACAAAGCTGCAAATAAGTTTCAAAATTAATCATGGCACAGGGGTTCTAATGAGCTCACTGTATTCATGATTGGTAATAAAGGAAATGCTCCAGATTAGCCCAGAAAGTGACTCAGAGGCGAGTGTTTTGGAAGCCACAGTAGTGGACTGGCCAGGATGTAAATGAGGCCCTGTCCAAGATGGGGCTGTAATGTTTTGAACTGATTATGAGATAGAAGTCAATCCTCCCCCTCTACCTGTGGATATTCAGCTCACTCTAGGACTTAAGGTGGGGGAGAGGCTTACTCTAAGAACTTCACAGAATCAACCCATGGAACTTAATGTGGACTCTTCCCCATGTGATAGAACAAACCTGTCTCATAGTCTTCCCTATTAGACACTGAGTCTTAAATCACTTCAATTTTATAATACAGAGCTTTGAGAGAATTCATATCTATATGTAGAATGTAGCTATAGCTATCTATGTGTAATACAACATGCTTCCAAAAACCAAAATATTTGGGAAGTTAACAATGCATAAGAAATTCCCATAGAATGAAAAGGAACACGAGATAATACACTTTGAAGGATGGAGTGCAGACTCTAGCTCAGGCTTTTTCTGTATGACGTAAGAACTTTAAGACCCTTGCATACAATCAGAGTCATTTAAAACAAACTCTACTATATCAAACATGTTGTCCATATTTAAAACTCAATAATATCCTGGATTAAGGAGTTCATACCTGAAAGTCAGTATCTAACCATCTCAAAACAAAGAGACATTAACCACCCATGTATCCAAAAGGCTGTGAGCTTACAATCTTCTAGAAGTTAATATTTATAAAATTATTCCAGGAAATTGGCATTTTTAAAGAGAATAGAGACATGCGAATTATTTTAAATTAGAGGCCAAGGAAATAATCACCTCTTTTGCTGAGGTCATCTAAAGATTACAGAAAGAAGTAGAAAGAAGTGTATTACAAACTTGGGCCCCCAGAGACACACCTGTAGTCCCAGCTACTCAGAAGGCTGAGGCAGGAGGATCACAGGTTCAAGTTCAGCCTTAGCAACTTAGTGAGGCCCTAGGTAACTTAGCAAGACTCTGTCCCAAAAATAAAGTAAATAAATAAATAAAAAGGGCTGGATATGTTGCTAAGTGATAGAGTACCCCTGGGTTCAATTTTAAGTACCCTCAAAAATTTATATAAATATTAGAGTTAAACAAAAAACCAAGTTGCACTTATGTTATCTTGAGTATAGTTTTATTATTCCAAGTTGAGATCCAACTAGGATCAGAGATTGGACAGAAAAAAGGGAAGTAGATACAATAGTGCATATTTGTTACCTTTCCTATGTTTTTCTGATCATCACATTGTGCTAAGTTGCTTGTCCTGCTTCTTACCTCCTGTACTCCCACCAGCACCCAAAGTCTGTGTATTTTACAGAGAAGGTAGACATTCCATTGCCACCAGGACTTTAGGAATCTCCAGGCATAAGCTGGGAGTGCCCTGTCAGCTTGGTACATGAACCCTGTACCGCAGGTGGCAGAATCCCAGTTGCGCACACACATCTGCTGAGAGAGGCATGAAGGCCAATTCTAAAATGATGGGACACTGAGCTTTACGGTGTCGCAAGAATGTATTCTGACTTCCAGACAGAGAGGGGTCAAACTGGATATAAAATGCACTCCAGCCTTGCAATGGCACAGCCACCTCGATGATTCCTCGTCAAAGAGTAACCTGGGATTATATAGGGGGCGAGAGGTCAGGGGAGGGAAAATCCATTTACAGAGCAGGTCGTCTGGCCCAGACTGTGCTAAGCATATGTAAATCCTTAGGAATCCTCACCAGGAAAAAATACGACCTCAAGAGAGTATGTTTGGGGCTGGTTTTATAGCTACAGAAGTAGGCTCAAAGAGGCTCTTGCCTAATGCGTTAGAACTAGTGGGTGCCTGGACTTGTAGGGCAGGACTAGACCCCTGCTCTTTCTGCTGTACCAAGCTTCCTCTAGTCATCTGCCTGTCCTCATCAGTCTCAGAGTATGGGGACTCTAAGAGAGGTTAGCCAAGGAAACCGTATGCTGACTAAGCTGTACTGGCCTTTGCCCAGGTTTGTTCTAGAATTCCCCCACACCAATGCCACTGCTCCACCCCCATTCCATGTCTGCCACGTGAAGCCTCCAGGAGACAGTCCCTGTCCTTCCTCTCCAGGTTTGTCCACCTGTCCTGCCACAATTGCTTTATTTGACCCACTCACTCCCTCCTTTTTACTAAACACTTTCAACTCTTGTGGGAAAGGAGGAATTGAGATGCCTAACTGGATTAGTAAGTTGGAACTTAAAATCAAAATCACACAGAACAAATTCTACAACAAACAGAACAAAACTAAAACAGCAACAACAAAATCCCCTCGCTTCATATTGAAACAAAAACGTATTATTTTATGGCTGCTTTCTGATATACTAAAATCACAGAAAATTTTAATTAGCCAAGTCTCCAAGAGACTATTTTTTTTTTCTAAATTCTATTTTTAAGAGAAAGAAGCAGTTGACCCTTGAAGTAGATCAACTGCTGACTGAGCAAAGCAAATCCCAATCTATGTTGTAGAGTCACCGTGTGTCCTCCAGTATCTCTCCTTGTCTAGCTGGAAAACTCTTAATTGACTGTCAAGGTTTACATCAGGGATCTTTGTGATGGGTGATGTCTTCTCAAACTGCATTAGTCCAACTTCCACGAAAATTGCAGATAACTTTATGTGTACATTCCTCCATTCTCGCCCTCCTCACCCTGTTATAGTTTGGGTGTTGAATGCTTCTGAAAGGCCCATATCTTAAAGCTTTGGTCCCTATGGTGGCACTATTGGGCAGTAAGGCCTACTGGAAAGTCCTCAGGTCATTGGGTGTGTCTCTGAAGGGGATTGTGCACCCAGCCTCTTCCTCTCCTCCTTCCTGGCCATGAGGTGAGCACTTGCTCCACCACCTACTCCCCACCATTGCCAGCAGGCACCCCCACCAGAGGCCTAAAAGCAACAGGTCCACCTGATCGTGGACTGGAATCTTTAAAACTATGAGCCAAAGCAAACCTTTCTTCTTTATAATTATCTCAGGCATTTTGTTACAGCGATAGAAAGCTGACTTACACAGACCCTAAACAGCCATCAGGTATCTACAGATCTCATTCTGCCTCTGGGTAGACAGTACAGAGTAGGTGCTTAAAAACTGCTTATATTAAACAATAAGTGAGACAACAATGGAAACTCTATCTTTTCTATATAATATCTATATCTATATTGCTGCACCATCATTCTTTATTTTGGCATACTGTAATTTTTTAAATTGATAAAGATGAAATGATTTTAGTATAACTAACTACTGAATAAGGTTATGATGGTATTATTATGTATCTTATAAAGATGTCCAACTACTGCTACCATGAAACCACCTGTTTCTGATTAGCATTACCTTTAGTTAATCTATTATGCAATTAATAAAAGCATTCCTGTCCCCTAGGCATTCCAACTGAGTGAGATATTGCCTATTTTTAGAGTAGCACAGACCAAACATCCTATTTTGATGAGACTGAAAGAAAATCTATATCCTCTGCAAGGATGCTGAAGAATTTCATTCTGGCCTAAGTCCTGGTTGCACATAATACACTTTATTCCTGGTTCCACTTATCTTGAACAGAAGTAGCTATCTACCTGGAAAAGTATACAGTACACACACACACACACACACACACACACACACATACACACATACACACACACAATTTCTGTAACAAAAGCATAAAACATTTTATTATCCTTACTATGTGTGGTACCTTATAATTTTCTATTCTGTTCAATTTTCTTCTTTTTTAAACCTGGACATAATGCACTAAACTGATGTCAGTGTTCAATAGTTCAAGACCTGGGTGTGAAGAAACCCAACCCTGATCCCTACTGAGCAGGAACACTGGACCATGAGAGACAGCATACCCACTGCCTCTAAAGTTTGATTTTTGCCTAACAACTTTCTTTTTTAGTACTGGGAAATGAACCCAGGGACCCTCAACCACTGAGCCACATCCTCAGCCCTTTGTATTTTTTTTATTTTGAGACAGGATCTCACTAAGTTGCTTAGGGCCTTGCTAAGTTGCTGAGGCTGGCTCTGAACTTGGGATCCTCCTGCCTCAGCCTCCTGAGCCACTGGGATTACAGGTATGTGCCACTGCACCCAGCCAATTCTGCCCGACAACTTTCACCAGGCTTTAGTTCATGGTCCTAGGATCAAAATTACTACCAACACCACCACTGCAAAGAAATAATTGATTGTAACAAGAAAAATAAATGATATTTAATTCACATTACATAACAGAAAAGAGACTTTCCATGAGAGATACATGAAATGATTGCTGTCAAACATTCAAGGGAGCGACATGGACAACTGCCTACTGTCTAAAGATCTCAGTGCACTGTCCCACCCTTCACTCATAAAGTTTGATGCAACTCATTTTGTTGTCAGTTGTCACGTTATGAACTGTCAATCATCCAGAATACACACTTCACTTGACTTCTAATAGTTGATGGATCATTCTAAGAAAATCTTTTTGAGGGTTATCATCTTAAATAAAAACATATAAGACGCTTGAAAATGTGATACCTTCTGGAAATGGCTGTGGCAGATGAAGGTCTCAGTATGTCTACATTTTCATTGTCCTTAGCCATTTTCACTGAATGTCTCTTACAAAACTAAGATAATAATTATTATGATCACACTGAACTCTTATTTACAGTCCTGCAATGATGGGGATTGCTGAGTGTAATTAGCCACACTTAACTGAACACTAGGGAACAGCAAGGGGCTTCACATAAATAATATTGTATTTTTTTTTAACTTTGCCCTGATGAGGATTCTTCTTAAAATTATATTTAAAAGGCTGAAGAAGAGGGGATGGATATAGCACAGTTCTGGACATACCTGCAGTGAGCATTAATTAAGAACACTAATTGGAGGGTCAGTTGAACATGTTTCAAAAAAACTGGGACATAATTCAAAGAACAACACTGGTTTTATTTTTGACTCACCATAAAGAGAATCAAGTATCAAACCACACGTGATTCATCTATGGAATTTAGACTTTTGAATAAGTAGCAGTGTTTACTTTGTGACAGCTTTTCACTTCTTTGTCGAACTCAGATCTGTCTCTCACCATATCTGGGCAGCACAGGGAAGACTGCTGTTGGACAGAGCTGTGACATGCATGTCGCTTGCAGGTTGGCCTTTCCTTGCTGTGTTATCAGTTGACTGAAGTCCCCAGGAGCCAAGACACTGCAGGACTCCATTCCCTTGACCTGCCGTTCTGGTGGCTTCCATATCAGCTGTCCTGAGCCCCACCAGCAAGGTTTATTTGACAAGTAGTTATCTTCTCCATGGTGACCAGCCATCGCTTAGAAGGAAGCCATAAAGTCAGGTAAGCCTACTTAGAAATGTCTCTGAACTACTATGTAACCATAACTGTGCTGTTGATTTACTAAGCCTCAGTTTCTCTGTCTATAAAATGGGTGTGTGAAATTCTCAATAGCCCTAGCCCAGGCATCACCATCTGAAGGGAACATGCTCTCTGGCAAGTAGCTAAGATAATGCACAGTCTCCATGACCTTCAGCCACTGTGATGCATGCTGAGATCCTCTGGAAGCACCAAGTGGGACCATAAGTCACTCTCATCCTTAGTGCTACCCTCTGAAATCCTAGCTCTGCTGCTCACTAGCTACAAGACTTTGAGCAAGGTATGTGCCTTTGTGGATATGGTTTCCTCGCCTCTAAAGTCAGGATCATAATAGCAAAACCTACCTCAAAATGGAGATTTAGGGATGAAGTGAGATAATATAAGTCAAGTGTTTGTCAGAGTCTGACCTCCACTACATGCATAAGCTGCTGTCAGGACATGGGTAGTTCTGCATTGATATTTTTTCGAGTTGCACTTATTGGGCGTCTTTGATGCATGAGGCACAGATGGAGCCTGTCGTCGAGTAGCTCCTGTGAGTGTCAGAAACAGGTGCCCAAAGGGCTGGGTGTGTAGTTCACTGGTAAAGTGCTTGCCTGGTATGCATAAGGCCCTGGGCCTGATCTCCAGTGTCATGAGAAAAGAGAAAAGAGAAAGAAGAAAGAAACAGACACCTGTGCCTGGTAGTCAGATGCCTGATCAAAGGCTTCTATGCCCCTGAGATGTGCCTCATTTAGCAAGGGTTTAGCTTGGACACAAGGACAGTTTGACAGAAATACTGCCAACAACCTCATCCCCTTGACATTGACCTTGGTTCGTGTGTAATTTCAACTTTGCAGCACTTTCTATGGTGTGCCGGGGAATAGCTGGATGTCTGGGAAGAACCCACGTGCTCCCCTCTCATAGAACAGAGTGCTGCTTCTAGAATGTGGCTCCCAACAAGGGAGCCCCCACTTCCAGCCCCCACCTCAGCTCCCCATGCATTTCAAGAGGAGCCACATATATGAATTCTGTCCCAAGAATGTGGGAAGAGTGTGCACTGCTTCTTGGGCCTTCATAAACACGCCCACCGGCCCCCTACACATTTCCTCTTCCCTTCTGCCAGCTAGACATCTATGCCCATGTGCGGAACAGGAGGCTCTGCACGCCTGGTCTCTGAATGGACAGTTGGAGAAGCTGTGCTGGTCCCCAGCCAGGCTCCCAGATGGATGGTCCATGGATGGGAAATATGCCTCTCATGTTAATCCCCTCTGATTTGGGATTCATCCACCCTAGGAGGAAAGAACTACAGATTTCCTTTCTAGGAATAAGTGGATATGTTTGGAGAAAACTAAAATTTATTTTATAGCAGGCTCTTAAAGTGGATACCAGGAAATGATACAAAGGCTATTGGAAGATGGATATTGAGGGAACATTTTGAAGGGGAAGGCACAGCCCACGAAGAAGCTGCACTACCGTAAACAAAAGTGAATCCAGAGAGAGGGGACAATTTAGCTGACCAGAGGGGGCAGATGCACCCCACCCGCTCTCCTTGCCCCTTCTTTACTGGAAGAAGTCTAAAGTGTGATCAGTAAGGAAACCTTAATAGCTCATCATCTTTATCTCATTAATTAAAATTTTTGTGCAGGCTTTTCATGTTGGCTTTTTTTTTTTTGGAGGAGGGTGAGTTTTTTTTTTTTTTTTTTTGCAAGTCACTTATCATTGTGGAGACCAAGCCATTGGAAGTGAAAATCCTTCGGACACTAAACAATCTACATGTAACTAAAAAGTAGAAATGTCAACTTTAAAATTGTGCTAAATATTCAATAATCCCCACAGGCAGAGGGAAATTTTGTCCCTTACACATTTGTAGAGTAAGATATTGAGGAAAGAAAATTTAAAAATAAGCACTATCATCAATCCTCATTACTGGTGAATTCTATACTTGCAAATTCACCTCTTTGCTATGATTTCTTGTAACTCCAAAATCAATACTCTAGGCAGTTTTGTGGTCTTTCTTGGGCAGGAGCAGAGGAGAGAACATTTGAGTCACCTGCTGCACTGGGTCCCAGGTGAGGTCAAATAAGGCCACACTCTGTCTTCTGCTTCTCCTGTCATACCTGCTCCTCTCACAGGTGTCCATTTTGCAGCTATTTAGTGCCAGATTTTTCACATTTTTGTGCTTTTTTTTTTTTTTTTAATGGCGCCTATATACTATATATCATGCTTAAGTGCTATCCTGGGTTCCTGAGCTCAGGAAAGAAAGCTGTGACATGTCTTACGGAAAAAGTACGAGTATTCCGCAGCTTTGTTCAGGTCTGAGTTCTAATGCTGCTGGTTGCGAGTTCAATGTCAATGAATCATCTATACATATTGAATGAGATGTCTTTAAACAGAGGAACACATAAAACAAGGTCATGAAAATCTATGACAACAAGCTCAAAGGAACCAAATCCCATGATTTACCCTGGGAGCAATGTTCAGTGTTTGCGAATCCCGGTACACCTAAGAATTTCAGTGGATAAGATTATTTTAGAATTTCATGAGCAACTATTAGCATCAGAAACCATGCCGAACTCTTGCACAAGCATTATGTGTCTGCAATTTAGGCAGAAAGAAAACTGTATAGAGTGCTATTCATAAAGTCCCTATTTTCAGAAAATTTGGCCCAAATAGTCTCTATTTTAGTAAACAGCAGCCACTCCAAGGCCACACAAACTTTCCTGTCAAGGAATCAATTCATGCCAAGTAAACTGAACAGACTTCATGGGATTTAGTAGCTGACTTCTGGAAACTACAAAGATCATCTCCTACAGAAGACACCACCCAAGAGGCATGCTGACCTTTCACGCCATGTGGTCATAGAATGGACACAGCCCACAGCCCCTACTCCACACTCAAGCCACACCTGGCCAGATTCCAGAGGCAGAGGGTCAGGCCCATGGGTAGAAATGCTGGAAGAGCCCCCATGTCCAGGGTCTTCCACTGATCTTTGATTGTACAAAACATCTTTGCCTTCTCAGAACACCCAGCGACACTGCTGAAGTTCAGCCTGTCTCCTATTCTTATTCTTGGTTGTTTTACATTTAGCATAAAGTAATAAACCAGGAGGTCAAAGGTCAAGCAACATTTTCTGGTCTCTAGACAAAATCTAGACTGGTTCTGGGTCTTGAACATATGAAAGGTAGAGTCATTTTGAGAGATTTTAGGACTTTAGCTTGAGCATTCCTGATCTGAAAAACCAAATTCAAAATGCTCCAGAACCAGAAGCTTTTTGTACACCAACATGATGCCATAGATGGAAAATTCTACACCTGACCTCATGCAAGGGTCTGGGTAAAAACATGGGTACACGAAAAATATTGTGTAAAACACCTTCATGCTATTTATAAGGAATATATGAAACATAGATAAATTTCCTGTCAAGATATCTCATTCAATGCATAAGCAAATATTTCAAAATCTGAAAAAAATTCAAAATCAGGAGACTTCAATTCCAAGTATTTTGGACAAGGTATATTCAACCTGTATTTAACTCCAAGTTGATCCCACAGTTACTTTTAAATTCTAGGTGAATCTTTGTATCATAAATATACCCTGTCTTGGCCTGTATCTTACACTGTCTCTAGGAGAGGCTGGTTATTTTGTGGAAGTTATATTAAATTAATTGTCATTTTTTGACAATTTCAGTGAAAAGTAACACACATGAGACAGTAAATAAAACTGCCTAGCTGTGAACTCTGATCCATTTTGAAAGGATCCAGGAAGCTATATGTCCTAGAATATATATCCTAGAATGTTCCACAACATTGCCAAGATTTCCAATCTTGTACTACATGTATTCATACAAAACTGACACATCTTCATAAGCTATTGTCTTTGAAGATTCCATTTTCCTATCAAAGGAAGAATCTACTAGAACTACTTGTTCTACCAAGTAGAAAATTCTTATGTTTCCAAATACAGGAAAAAGAACATCAAGAATTACAGGTAGAATTCAGCCAGTAAATGACATCTTTCAGACAATGACATTTTCATCCATTAAGACAATTACTGTTGAACACAAATATGAACATGTAAATTGAGTAAATGGATAAATTTTAAGGTGCTCAGACTCTTGGGACAATTGGAAAGCAGCAATTTCCTAGGCTTTCACTCTAGAAAAATTATTGAATAATTCAGGAAACACTGAAGCTCCACATGATTCTTTAGTAAGTTATTTTCAAAAAGATATCCTGGTCCTTTATTTTTTAATAGGCTACTTTTTGAACTGACTATTTTTGAGTCATTTGATGGCTCTGCAAATTAGACCACAGAACTGTTAAATTTTGGAGCCAGCTATGACTTAGGGAGGAATAATGTAAACCTGGTCCTAAGTAACAAAAGGGAGAAGGAGCAAGGATCCCTGGGAACAGGAGGCTCTTGTGTACGTCATCACACTCCACTGTCAACTAAAGCACTATGCCCCCAAATCTGGTGTCAAATATTACTTAAAATAATTACCTATGTGGGGCGTTATCTCACTGTCAGATTTGGGTGGCCACAGGACAGAGGAGCGGGAGGAAGCTGGGCCTGGGTGGGGCTGAAGCTAAATGAATCCAGCTATTCTGAAGACAGAAGCTGAGGGAAGCAGAACAATGGGTCCCCAAGATGATGTCCCCGCCCTCATCCAGGAAACCTGTGAGTGTGTTAGGTGATGTAGCAAAAGGGACTTTGCACATGTGGAGATGGGGAGAATAGCCTGGACCCTCCAGGTGGGCCCAGTGTCACCACAAAAGTCCTTCAAAGAGCCAAGAAGGAGATGTGGTGGCAGGAGCAGAGCAGCAGGGCATGGAGACAGGGAGATCTGAAGATGTTCTGCTCCTGGCTTTGAAGAGGGAGGACAAGGCAGTAACCCAGGAACGTAGGCGGCCTCCAGGAGGCAGGAGAGGCAGGGATCTTCCCAGAGCGTAAACAAACATCTCACCTCCAGAACTACATGGTAATGAATGTGTGTTGTTCTAAGTCCCTAACTGTGTGGTAATCTGGTACAATGAAGTAATATGCAGGCCAACAGTCTGTAGGCTACTGTCACAGGGGTGAGATGGTGAGATGAAGCTGGATCAGGCTGTGGTCAGCACTAGAGGGTCCAGTGCACTAAGTCAGGGAGCCCATCCAGCTAGAAAGAGAGCCCTAGCCAGTGACTGGGGGAAGCAGGCTAGATGAGTTGAAGCCAGGACTCTAGTCCCAACAAGGACACCGTAGTACCAATGATACCATGCTGAATGGTATGTTCTGGAAGTTGGGCAAGCTGACTGGGGGTCCCAAGATGAGCTAAGGGACCTCAGGCATGCAGGCACCCAAGAAATTACACCCAGGCATGCCTTAGAACAAGAAAGCACATTCCAGGTCCCATCCAACAGAGTAGGAAGAGTAGTTAATACCTTGCATGATTAATCAGGGAAGTACCAAAACTGCAACCCAGGGCCTGGTCAGACAGACTGACGATGATGAGGCCTGACATAGTACCTGGGATTACTATGCAATAATGACATAACAAAATACTAAAGATCATGCTATTTTTTAATCATAGAGTTGTAAAAACCTGTCTAAGCATGAGATAAACTCAGAAATAATGAAGAATAAAATCAGTAATCTTGACTTCATGAAAATAAAAGATAAAAACTTTGTTACAGGCAAAAACTGTTTAAAAAGTAAGGGGAAACAAGAAACATGTTGGTAAAACATTGAGCAAGGATTGATTTTTAAATTAACCAAAGTGGTCTTACAAATCAATAAGAAAAGTACAAGCAATTTAAATAGAAAAGTGGGCAAGAATATAAGCAAGCAATTTCCAGAAAAATAAATCCACTGATTGTCTCAAGACATGTGGATTGAACATCATGTCTGAGCTAGATTGAACATCTTCTAATGTTGAGGTTACTAGAAGTGAGCAGTAACAAGACACGCCAGGAGCCTGCTGTAAGGAGCAGCAATGGTAAATTTTATGTGTCAACCTGGCTAGACCAGGGCCCCCGGTTCTTTGGTCAAAAACCCGTGTAGATATTGCTGTCAAGGAACGCAGTAATGTGATGAACATTTGTCAGTATGTCTGGAGTAAAGCCAATCACTCTACATACTGTGGGTGGGCCTCATTCAATCCCTCAAAAGCCTTAAGAGCAAAAATTGAGGTTTTTGCAAAGAAAAAGGAATTGGGCTTCAAGACTGAAACGTAGGAACTCTCTCTACTCTGCCAAGTTCAAACTCAGCAGCAACATAAACTCTTGCTTAAACTTGAGGTTGCCGACTTGTCTTAAGGTCTCAGACTTTAAGTTGATTTTCTCAAGCATTTTGTCACAGTGACAGAAAGCTGAAAAACACAGGGGGTTCTGTGTGTGTTAATATCTTGTTTATTTTGTGTGAGCTTTCTGAACAAATGTTGAACTCCAAGTCAAAAATGAACCATAGAAATGAACTTACCAATTGCAAACATCGGTTTGTTTTCCACAGAGTAATAAATTGAATACGAGGACATTTTAAATTGTAAATTACAACCTTGGTTCAAACCAATTCTTTTTTTTTCAAACCAATTCTTAATATCTACTTTTCAGTGAAAATATTTCCTTTATATATGCTTTTAGCTGTTCTCTGTTCAAATATACTTTTAATTTTGGATGAGGAATGACAGAGGCAAAAACTCCCTATAAAACAAATGTCAAACCAACAAAAGGAGAAATAGGTTATTAGAGCCATACTTTGGTGAATAAGAATACTTAACCAATTAATAGAGATTAAGCTTAGCTTAAAAGGGGTGGTAGTGGGTGGGAGGAGAGAATTAAAGCTGGTTGCTGGGAAACCTCTTAAGTCAACAAATACAGTCACCTCCAGGTGACAATAATGGTCATAATCTCTCTTCTTTTAGTTTAGTTTAAATTGTATAAGGCAGATGCACAAGGCCGTGGTATGCAATCTGCTTCTCTTTAAGGGAACAGAGCTTCTTTTCTCTGAAGCATAAACAGCCTCTATAACTCTGAAAGAAACAGAGCTCATTACAGAGACA
Source organism: Geosciurus inauris (assembly GCA_004024805.1). Lineage (NCBI taxonomy): Eukaryota > Metazoa > Chordata > Mammalia > Rodentia > Sciuridae > Geosciurus > Geosciurus inauris. The sequence goes on from PVHX01001423.1 coordinate 156,792, forward strand.
TCATGCAAGCTGTAAGGGTTTTGGAATTTAAAGGACCTCTGTGCTCCTGCAGACCAGCACTGCCACGCCACCTCCTCCATGGGGCTAACGGAGGAATCTTCTCCTTTTCTAGGGCAGGAGAAAACTTGCAAAATTCAGGCCCTGAATTCTATTGAGCCATTAGTAATTTCTGAAATCTTTCTCTTCTTTATGCATCTTCTTTCAGAAGCTAACTAGAGGTACCTGCTAATGGGTTTGTACTTGTTCTTATTTCAATCAGTAATTTATTTTATTTTTTATTTTTTAGGATAAAAGCAGAACTGCATTCCCAATGATGCTCTTATACAAGAGCCACTGACACCAGATGGAGCTTTGTGCCTTGAGCCACACAGGCATAATGATAAGCACCAGTTCCTCTGGTGGCCAGAAGACACTTCAGGCCGGAAAGAAACGAGCCCCTTAAAAGCCAGTCTCAAAAATGCAGTGACATGTGTCACCGTGAAATGTCCTAATCCTGCAAAACAAAATGAGACCATAAAAATACTCTGTAGGCAGAGCCTGAATTAAATTGGTATTTCATTTACCTCCATTCCCAACTCTCAAATCCATTTCCTGTGAACACGGATTATTTGTTTTCAACTAATTTTAACGCTTAGATCAGAGACCTGCAAATACAGGTCACTAATCAGTCATATTTATGGCCATTCTCAAAGTCTGTTGATCATAGAAACCAAAACACATGTGAGCTTATGAGCTGAAAAGTTCCCAAGATGTTGTGAGGGAAAAACGGGGGTCTATGAGTGAGAAGGCGTAATTGTTTAGAGCCATACAGTAGGAAAGAAAATTCCTGATATTGCAACCCTTCGTGGCTGTTAACTTTCAACATTTTCTCGTTTTTATTCATCTCCAGAATTGAGAGAAATGGCCTTTGGGCTTGGTCAGTGGCTGTGTGGCTTGCACTGTGGGAAATGATGTCTCCCGTCCTATCATGGTATGATGTCCTTTGATTTGGGAACTCAGCAGCCCACGCGACTATGTTCTTTGGTTTCATCTGGTGATTGGTTTTTCATGAGATAATACAACTTAGGATTTAGGAGCCAGCTACGACCATCCACCAACTATTTCACATTACAACAAAAATCAGGAGCTCGTGAACTCACAAAGAGTCCATGATCATGTATTAAAGTAACAGTAGGAATTAAACAGCATCTTTAATCTACTATGAATGTAAAACCCAGTAGAGAGAGGAGAGATGTAAACATTTCTGGCACATGAATTTTGGGGCACAACACAGTAGGCATCGTGCTAAAAGACAATTTGTTAAAACGCACTGTGTCATTTTTTTTTTTCCTGAGCATAGAATCAATAAATCCAAGAGAATGGCTCATCTTCAATCAACATAAATTGCTCCGTGAGATAATTAAAGACCCAAGTCATTAAGGGCTCAGTACGAAGGCTGATATTAAAAATGAATCTGTTCTGAAAATGAGCCACGTCAGGTCTCTTCCTTAGAGTATGATATTACACATCAACGAAACCACCTGCCTCCCTTAATCGCAATCTCTCTAGAGGAGGATTTAAGTTCTGATTATGCCAGTGAAATGAATTTTTTGTCACAGTGATCACCGATTCTCATAGCTGTAAGAATTATTGGGGTAGCAAAATAATTACTATGGAGGTTGGTGGCGACAGATCCACTCTGCTAGAGAGAACCAAAGGTTCTTACAGATCTCAGAAACAATTTTTACAATGAAGCCATCAAGTCCCGTGAATGAGCATAAATGGAGCCTCTTTAACTGTTTTTAAAATATGGCAAATAAAGAAAAAAATGCAAATGGAATAAAATGGTATACAGTAAAAATTCAGTTTCCCTGCCCTTTCCTCTAAGAATCAAACCCTAGGAGCTGGGGTTGTGGCTCAGGGGTAGAGCGCTTGCCTAGCATGTGTGAGACCTGGGTTTGATCCTCAGCACTGCATATAAATAATTGAATAAAGAAGGTCCATCAACAATTTAAAAAAATATAAAAGAATCAACCCCTAAAAGTTTTCTATATATTCCTCCACACACTCCTGCACATATAAGCATACATGTCTACATACAAATTGCTTAAAAACATAAACAAAAATATACACTACAATGTCAAGCTGCTTCTTATTCCTTAGCATCTTATCTTTGCAATTATCCCATATCATCACATGCAAAGTAAACTCATTCAGGTATACAGTTGGCAAGTATGTATATGATACAAATGACATCACCTCAAATGTATGCACAATATTAATTTCCAGATAGGCTAATGAGCATCAAAGAACCTTGGAAACAAACTGTGTCCGTGGAACTCCTTCTGGCTATTGCTATTGGGACTCAAATCCAGAAAATTCAAATTCTTTACGTGCACAGCAAAATGCATCAGTTCCTTGGCCAGAAACAGAGGGACAGCTGTAGTTGGGAGACGACAGAAGAAAATAAAATGTACTTGAAGCCAAGAAGCAGCTAAGGCAGAGTCCCACCTAATCCTCCTAATCTCCTGCAAAACTACTGAGAGTCCAAATTCCCCATTACTGTCCACTTGTCTGTTCCCAAAGTGAGAGTCAATTTTCCTTGGGGTGATCACCTGTCCTTAATCTTCCATGACTTGGTTTCCACTCAAAAATGCCATCCACTCTCTCCATCAAGCCCAGATGATTGAGAACAGGAAAGACACTAAATCACCACCAAGAAGGCCTGGGGTGGCTTTTCTGAATAAAAGTATGAATAATTCAGTGTCTGAAGAACTATTCCTGGAAACAGATGATGAAGAACTCAGGCTCTTTCGAAGGGCCTGGCTCAACTCACTATCCGTTAAACAAGCTGTACTTCTTGGGAAAGCAGATACTTAATTAAACTTAATAGGGAAGAAGAGCAGCTATTGTTGGGTTCTGTCGGCTCTTCCAGATGTTAGAGGGAGTCACTCAGCACTGAATCCTGTATCAGATGCTAAAATGCAGGCACGCCTGATGTCCCCAGAGAGTTCTACCACGTAGAGGTCATAGTTCTGGGACAGTGGAGTTAGTGGTGATTGTTGCTACACACCCCTTGGGAGGCAAGGCTGAATTCCCGGGGTGCCCCCCCCAAATACATTGTCCAGGCTGGCCTTGAACTTGCTTCTGTCCTGCCTCAGTCTCCCAGTGCCTGGAACTGGGATTCCAGGCACACACCACCATGCCTGGTTCTTATCATCTCTCCAGTAACCATTTATTCAGATCCCTAGTGACTAAGCAAATGAGAAAGTGTTTGGGGGCAACTAGGCGTGGTGTTTTCACTCATAACACATGCATAAGTGCACTCTAAGGGACGGGGTTGCATTGCATACAGATGTGATACTTAATCCTTTTGACACAAACAAATTAAGCCATCAGACAGACAGAAGGCTTTTTTTTTTTTTTTTGCCTTTGAGTGTGATATGCACAGACATGACCAGTGTGCACACTGCTGAACCTGTGGGCCACTTTGTGCTAACTAGGACAAGTCGGAGATGCCCATGTGCAGGTACTTGGTGGCAGCTGTACATATTTTCTAACATCTCAATGTTTTAAGAACTCCACACTCTCCCCGGAAGTGTCAGGTTTATTATGATGACAGAGGTGTTTGGTAACCCATAACATCTGATGGCATCTCTGCAGAGTCACATGTGATAGGGAAAGAAAAAGAAACCATGTTGGATCAGACATCAGAGAACAGAGTGTCTAAGAAGTCGTCCCACCCAGGATATTTTCTACTGATTTAAGCCAAGTTCTTTGGAAGAAAGGGCTCCTGCTGTTTATATCTTGAGCCCTTGGTAAGGGTCACCACAGGAGGTAGCTAATTGGTAAGACATTCCTAGGTAGAGTAGAAAATTATTGATTTATGTGTCTAAATACTAAAAATCATGCAAATGAGATAGTTTTAAAATAATTTTAAAGAAACTGCTTATTTAAAAAATATATCACTGTATGAATTGAACAAATTACTACAACCACAATATATAAAGGTGATATAATTGGTCAGGTTCTTGTGTAAATATCCCCATTTGTGATTCTTGTAACAAAAAAGAAGAAATTATAAGAAAATGTTGAGACAATGTTCAAGGTTGAGCCAAATTTTTTTAAATTGTTGAACTAATGTATCTATTTATTTAATGTTACAATCTCTAAACTTTGGAAATACAGTTGACCTAGAATAGATCATCTCATATTGTATACAGCAGGTAAACATTTATCTCAGGTGGTTGGTATACAATACTCTAGATAGAAATGGAAGCCAGGTAGTGGCCTCCTGAGACTCCACTAAGAACTGTAACTGAATAATGTGTTTCCAGAGGCCTCCTGGGAATTCAGCCTTGCCTCGCAATGGGTATATAGCAATAGTCACTGTACCAACTCCACTGTACCAGAACTGTGAACTCTGCTAGGCCTTAAGGAAGCAAAAACACTGAGTGATCCTGTTTTCCAGGAATACAAATTAGAAAAGGCAGTCATATAAACAAATAAGAGCAAAAAACAAACAAACAAACAAAAAACCATAGTATGAGGCACAGTTAAAAAAAAGAAGAAGAAAGGAAGGAAGAAAGGAAAGACTGGTTTAATTCTTACAGGGAAGGGAGGTTAAAAAGAGTATTGGAGGGCAGAGGATGTAGCTCAGTGGTAGAGCACTTGCCAACCTTGGCCCTAGGTTTGATTCCTAACTCCACAATAAGAAAAAAAAAAAGTTTTAATTCTTTCTGTTAATTATCTAATTATTAGAAAATAACACGTAGAATAATTATTTGGCACAAATTCACATGTATTTATCGCTTTTTAAAATTTTGTGTTTCTAAATCCATATCTGAAGAATTATTTCTTTTTCCAATGTGGATATTTTTGTTATAGAAATCACACTCAGTAAGAGACCAAGCACCACTCAGAGAGTTGGAGAACTCAGGTTTATTTACACCAGCAGACCCAGATGAGCTAGTGTTCTGAACTTCTGGGCCCCGAGCTGAGGTTACATGGGACTTTTATAGGAAATCTGACCATTACAACATTGGTGGGTTTGAATTCTGGGCCTCCATGACCAAAGACTATGCACAGGGAATTTACAATAAGTAGTTCACAGAGCTGGGCGTGGTGGCTCACGCTTGTAATCCCAGCACTTTGGGAGGCTGAGACAGGAGGATCACGAGTTCAAAGCCAGCCTCAGCAATGGTGAGGTGCTAAGTAACTCAGTGAGACCCTGTCTCTACATAAAACACAAAATAGGGCTGGGGATGTGGCTCAGTGGTTGAGTGACCCTGAGTTCAATCCCTGGTACCAAAAAAAAAAAAAGTAGTTCACAGGTATAGAACAAAGACAGTAAAATATCTGTGAGTGTTATTGAGAAGTGGCCTTCATCACAGGCAGCAGTAACTTAAGATGCCTTGAGTTTACCTCCTTAAGAACTATAGTTCTAAGAACTAAGCCAACAAGGTTATAGTTTAGATAGCAGTTCATTGGCCTAGCCAGTAAGTGATATAGCTACATTTTTACAGAGTTCAGAAAGTCACAAAATATAGGAAAATTAACCCTTTCCCCAGGCATTCGTTCTTCATCATAATGTTCTTATAATTTCAGTCTGGTATCACTGTCACATTTTAATTTTTCATGAAATTTTCCATGGTTTGCTACAAAGTTGCATTTTATGATTACTAAGTTTTAAGATGCCCACAAATTCAATTCTTTCTTTTCTACTGACCATAATAGTTTTAACTTGTAAAATACTCTCTCTACATATGCTAAAACACCTGGTAAGTTCACAACAAATCCTGCTAAATGTACCATTTCTAAATAGTAAACTTTTCATCAAAATATATAAATAGTTCAGCCCAGACTTTTTTTAATAGGTATGGTTATTTTGCTACTTTTCTTTGAAAAATACTTTCTTAGAAAAATACTTTTTTATAAAAGAAGATATAACTATGAAATAAATTACCCCTACTAATGATTTTTAAATATTTCTCCCAAATTGGATGCTGGAATATAACCAGACTATTCAATTTCTTCCCATTGCTGTACAGAAATAAAATTATTCAAATAAAAATAGGAGCTTCACTAAGATGCTTTACACAGCCTGAATTATTTCAAAGCACAATTATAGATTTTGAAAACTAATTCATACACTATTTAAGCTTTCATCATTTAATTGGTTCAGTTTCTTTTGTAGGGATTTGCTTCAAGATTTATTTTCAATCAACAATTATAATTTCCTGTGAACTTCAAGCATTACTGTTTGGGGCACTTAATATGTTAATAGATTGATTATAGATTTCCAACTGTGTTTTTTAAATTTTTAAATTTTTTCATTATACATGACAGTAGAATGCACTTTGATACATCATATACAATGGAGTATAATTTCTCTTTCTTCTGGTTATACATGATGTAGAATCCCACCCATCATATAGTTATATATGTACATAGGGTAATAATGTCTGATTCATTCTACTCTCCTTCCTACCCCCATACCCTTTCCCTGCCCTTCACTCCTCTGTACCTAATATAAAGTAATTCTATTCTTCCCTAGCCACCCCCCATCCACTGTGAATTAGCATTCGCATATCAGAGAAAACATTCTGCTTTTGGTTTTGGGGGATTGCCTTATTTCGCTTAGCATGATATTCTCCAGCTCCATCCATTTACCAGTAGATACCATAATTTCATTCTTCTTTAAGGCTGAGTGTTTTTTAACCAATGCAACCAAAATATGGGGAGTTTGTTCACAAAGAAGTATGATAACAGTTTGGTACATTTAAATCAATTTCCCAAGCATTCCCTTCAAAGCCTATAAACTAGGTGGCTTAGGGAGGATAATACACCTAGAATAAACAGAATATAGGAGAACAGAAGAATCCAACCAGAACTGCAGGAAAGGAGATCAGAGTGGTACAGAGGGCTGGTCTGAGGCTGGAAACCATTTAATCCTCAACATCTCCCACCTGCCCAACTCTGTGGTTTCCTGCCCAGGCCCTGCAGCCCAGATGCAGATGCAGAGGGTGCAGGCAGCTGCACTGGTGCTGGGTTCTGCATCACAAGGTGGCTACATCAGGCAAAGAGGGAAAGATGCTGCCAGGAGAGTGACCATGGGGACAAAGCTGGAAGCTTGTCAGGCAGGATAGGGAAGCCTGGCCTGGATGTGGCCAAGGGGATCTAACAGAACTCGACACACCTGCTTCCACACCGGAACCTGAGTCTCTCAACAATCACAGCCTTCTTCCCCTCCCCGGGGAGGGAACTTGGAATTGCATGCATTCCCCTGGGCGCCCCAGCATCACCAAGATGCACTATTCATAAGGTTCCACAGATTCAAGGAGATGAGATTTCGTTTTAGAATCTCAGCTCAGGAGCTGAAAAGACATCCCTCGCAAATGCCAAAAACCTAACAACTGGGTTTCTAACCACTGTACTTGTTTCAAGCAGATTTCCACTGAGAACATGGGGACAGCAAAAGACACATGAGACCATGGTATTTTAGACCTGGGACCTCAGGCTTGTCTAAAAAAACCAGACAAAAACAACAATAAAGCCCCCACTATTTTACAGATAGACCAGAGAGGCCAGGCACTGTACAAGAGATCTCATCAAAGATAGAAGAGAGCCCAGGCTCCCTACTTTCATCTGGTGCTCTTTCCACTTACAACATTCCTAAATCAATTTCTTAAATAAACCTTGTAAGATCTCCCCCAAAATCTCTTTCCAGATGGCTGACTAAATCTCCCAAATGAGAAATGTTTGAGCTGATGGATATGCCCAATACCCGGATCTGATCGTGATGCTGTACACATACGTGGTGCTTATGGCAGAAGGACATTAAGAAGTGGGGGTGGGCTTTGCAGGATTTGGCCTGGTGCAGTGGTTTAACAAAAGAGAGAGGGTCTGGATGCTTGGGAGGAATAGTAGGAGCATTATAGAAATTAGAAAGAGCAAGCCCAAGGCATTCACACATGATATTTGCAGGGCATGAGGAAATTGATTTAGATGGAGCAGAGCACTGCTTCTTTGATTAAGTCATCAAACAGAGTTGCCGTCTGGGAGCACATCAAACTAGAACGTCTAATCAGATACATTCTGCAATTTTTAATGCGTAGGTGTGTGCTCTTTCCACAAGCTCCAAGTTTTTATCTACTAGGAAAAGAGAAGCAACAAAGACTGTGGCGATGCCCTCCACATTACTTTATTTAACAATCTGAGCTTGCTGACTCTCGGTTATTACACAAATTTCTAAATCTAGTAAATGTGCACTCTCTAAGTAAGGAAATGGATCATTTCTGAAATTGATGCCTTATATTCTAAGCCTGGTTCTTCTCCTTAATGTACTTTTATGGATTCTCAGAATTGAGTGTTGGTGACCAGAAATTACTTTTCAAAACTTTAAAGATTGTTCATAAAATATATGGAAATTGCAGATGGGGATGTAGCTTAGTGGTAGAATGGCAGAATGCTTGCCTAGCATACATGAATGGCAGAATGGGTTTAATTTCCAGCACAGGAAAAAATATGGAATTTAAAAATTATACATACTTTTAAGAACTTACTAGATGTTTAATGAACATGCCATTCAAACTGGATTAAATTTGGTAACTGAATGTTTAGAAAAATATTGTGAAAAATTTTAAGCAAAAAATGTATTAAGAGCATGATTATAAAATGTCTAGACAAAAAAGGACCATATATATCCATGAAAGGGCTAATTCACCAAGAAAAAGTATAATAATTATAAACATACAAGCAACAAACATCAGAGCTACAAAATATCTGAAACAAGTATTGACAGAATTGAAGGGAGAAATATAGATAGCTCTACAATAGTAGACTTAGATTCACCACTTCCAGTAACAAAGAAAAGATCACAAAAGAAATAGAGGACTTAAACAATACTATGGACCAAGAGGGTCTAACAGACATGCAGAGAGCTCTCACTCCACCAACAACAGAGAAACACATTTTTCTCAAGTTCACAGGAGACATTCTCCAGGAGAAACCATATGTTAGGTCACAAAACAAGTTTTAATGAACTTAAAAAGACTGAAGTCTCACAAAGTATATTATCTGATCACAATGGAAGGAAACCAGAAATCAGTAATGGAAGGAAAATGGAAATTCACAAATAGGAAGAAATTAATCAACACTCTCTTAGACCACCAATGGGTCAAAGAAGAAGTCAAAGGGAAATCAGTGAATATTTTGAGACAAATGACATACCAAAACCTTTAAGGTATAGCAAAAGAAGGATTCGAAAGAAATTTATAACTATAAAAGCTTACACTGCAAAAGATGAAGGATCTCCAAAATCATGACTGTATGGCCAACTTCATGAAGCTGAAACTAGTAATACTGGTTCATGATCACACTGAACTCGGTTTTTCTTTCTTTCTTTCTTTCTTTTTTTTTTTTACTTCTGTCAGTGCTTTATGTCTCTGGAGGATTTCCAGTGGCCAAAAATAAATAAATAAATAGCCATATTTAATATTTAGCCAGGAAAGTGACAGAGCTGCAGCATTAGCTAGAAGCATTGAGTTGGCCTCTGCCAGTGCCTCCAGATACATCTCCTACCAGGATGTCACACAGCTCCCAGTCCCAGCTAAATTGAACCCAAAAACTTTCATGGATTGGATCCTTCACAGACTGAGTCCTCCCAGATGGAGAACCTCCTAAATGGAGACCTTCACAGATGAAGATCTTCCCAGACGGAACTCACACAAAGACCCTCACAAATGGAACCCTCATAGATGGGGTCCCTCACAGACTGTACTCTTTGTCCCATCCAAGCTCCTCAATGCCTCTTTGAACCAACCCTTTGGTCAGAAGCCCCTCACCTCACCAGCACATCCATCTGGCTAACTTAACCAGCCTCTGTTTCAGGGGGCCTCCTCTCAGAGCACCCTGAAGATTCCTCAAAGAAAGCAATCACTGTGGGCTATATTCTCTCTTCTAGAAAGAGAACTGCTACGGAGGACCAGTTGTACTTGCTGGTGTCCCCAATCTCCTTCCTACCCACTCAATACTGACCTGAAACCACAGGAATTCTAGGCTCTCCATTGGTGTCTGTGGTGAACAATGATAAGATTTTGGTAATTTACATGTAAATACATTAAGGTATTATATTCAGAAACTTTGGTTGTCTTCGTGATTACGCTTGGTTACTTGGCTTTATATTGAGAGCAATAATTTGTGTTCTAATTAAAAATGTTTCTGGGAACACAGTGTATAAATTGTGAATACAATATCCCCATGAAAGCTAACACCAGAGACCTCCCAACCAGGGAGCTATTCAAACGGCTTCATGCACAAGCCAACAGAGAATATAAACCATATTTCCTTTTGGAAGCTGCATATATTTTCATGTCTTAGGCTACTTGGGAACTAAATTAATATTCTTTAAACAACATGAGTTTAATTCTTCATTTTTCAAGCTCAGCAGGTAACTGTTTATACATAGTTGAATGCTATCATGGAATCAATGAAATATTAAAAATATTTGTATCCCCCATGGAATAAGTACAATGTAACAAATCACAACAATGATAAAAGGAACCCATCCATTCATTAATTGAAAATATTATTTAAGAAAGAAATGTAATAACTTTTATTAATGGAATGAAACTACTCTAGCAAATTCCTATGATGTTAGTGAGAAAACTTATTTTTCCCCCACAAACCACTATAAACTAGAATATTTTCTAGTTATCTCTACTTTTAGAATACTTATTAAATCACAATTAATGAAGTTTTCCAGGTAAACTGAATTGTTCACTTTAATAATACCTACAAGCCAGGCACAATGGCACAATCCTATAATTCCAGCAGCTTGGGAGGCTGAGGCAGGAAGATCACAAATTGAAGGCCAGCTTGGGCAACTCAATGAGACCAACTAAAAATAAAAAGGGTTAGGGATGTAGCTCAATGGTCAAATGCCCCTAGGTTCAACCTCCAGTACCTACCCCATCCCACACACAATAAAAGTTCCTACAAGAATTTGCTTCCTAGAAAGGGCTATCTGTGTGTTATATCACATTGGTCAAAAGTGTGCACTGGATAGAGTAGATGACCCAGCCTCTCTGATCAGATTCTTCATGTAAAATTGGGATAATACAGATTCCTAGGTTTGTTGTAAGGATACATGAGGAAGCCAGTATGTACTAACCATTATTATTTTTCTTTGTGATCCTATTAATTGAACAAAGAGTTATTAAGTACCTACCGCAAGGTGTAATCAGTATTCTAGCAGACAACAAAGCACGGGTAACTTTTTCTAAGATGGTGACAGTGCTATGGAAATAGATCAAGTTGGGGATGGGGACAGGAAATAAAAGTGTTTGTGGCAGGAAAAGAACATAGTAGTTGCTCTTTTATTCAGGAGAGTACAAGGTGACATTTGGCAGAAATTCCAGCATTTCCTTCATTCTGAGCACACAATAATCTGTGAGGGGCAGTGTTCCAGACAGAGAGGAGCAGGAACAGAGGCTCCACATGGCCCAAGCCCAGCATCCTTGAGGAACAGCAAGGAAGCTGGTCTGGCTGCAGCTGGATGAAAGAGTGAGAGAGAAGTGGGATAGAAGGTCTGACGGGTTCTCAGAGGCCAGGACAGATGCAGCCCTGGAGGCCACTGTGAGGACCGTGTCTTTGGCTGAGTTGGGATGCCAATGAGAGAGATCAACAAAGGAAGGGCAAGGCCTGGCTAACACACTAAGAGAGAACAGCACAGTGGGGAGGGGTTGAGGGAACACCAGGTCTTCTATACAATGGAGTCTTAGGCTGGGGAAGTAGCTGTGGAGAAGATGAGAAGTGATGGGATTGGCTGTAAATCATGAAGTTGGTGACCTCTGGATTTGCCAATGGGTTTGTTGGGTGTAAGAAAAAAGGATAAGTTAAGAATCAACTCCAGGTTTTTGGCTCAAGAACCAGAAGAATAGAGTTGTCACTTGCTAATATGAGACAGACATCAGGAGAAGCACAATTTGTAAAAAAAATCACATTTACTTTGGATATGATAAGTGAGTGACGCTTATTACACAGCCAAGTGGAACCACTGAGTAGACAGTTAGATATAACAGCCTAGAGTTCCAGACAGGAGCCCAGGCTGGAGATAGAAATTCAAGTTAACCACATATGAAAATTAATTCAATAGCAATATAATCTATTTATTTTTCTAAAAAATATATTTCTGCTGCATCTTTTCATATATTTCAATTTTGTTTATTTTCCTGCTCAAACTATTATAGATGTGAAAGGGGGGGAGGTAAGGGATGTCCTTCATTATCTCCAAATACATGGACTGATACTCCACAAGCAAAGTCAAATTTGAAATAAACTCAAAAAAACTGACTTTTCATCTATTACTGATCTGTGTCATACTGACCCTCCTACTGTCTAAAGGAGAATGTTCCAAAAAATGGCATTTTTGAAAAAAGGTAGTTGTTGAAAACCCCAAATAAAATTTAAGCATAGACCTCTACAACCAGTCAAGTCTCTTTTTCTTCGTAGAAACAAATATGCTCCAATACTCAGAATCAAAACAGCAATTTAAAAAGTAATAAAATTAGGGTGCTGAGCATCCTCTATTATATTTGAGCTTCAGTGTCCAAATTAATGTTTCCTAGGAAACCAAATACCTGCCAGGCACAAATATTGCAAAATATAGTCCCCTAAAATGTTACATTCTAAGTATTTAGAAATCAAGGACTTTCTAACCTCTCCAAAAACAAAAACAAAAGCAAACACAAATAAGCAAACAAAACAACAAAAACCACTCTGCACTGACCCAGACCCACAAGAAAAATGGATTCTTGGGAACAAAAACTATTGAGTCTTGCCAAACAAAAACCAAAATACAATAACAAAAACAATTACATAGCCCACAGAATCCTCAAACCAAACTAATGCTTTTCCCAATAGTAGTAGATTTTGATATATCAGGGATTTCTCTTATTGTTTTTTTCTTTTGATTTCTTTTCATTCTTTCTTTCTTTCTTGATCATTTCTTTCTATAAATCTCACTAATTTAGATCATTAATGGAAAAGAGGAAGGTATAAAAGAGGTTCATTTGAATTTACTTCTGAACTATCTGACAAAATATCTTTAAAGATATAATTATGACATTAAGATACACTTAATATTTTAAACTAAACTGTCAAAGTTTTACCAAATAGAATTCCATTGGGGACTAACTAGAATTAGTGTAAATTGTGATGACATGATTGTTTAGATGGAAAATAAATACACAAAACAACAATGACTAGAACTCAAGTGAATTTAGCATAAAAATCAATTGCATTTTATATAATAGCAGTGAGCAACTAGAAAAATGAAATAAAATCCATTTATAATAGGACCAACAAAATGAAATATTTCACAAAACACTGAACAAAGATATGGAAGGCCTACTAGTGAAAATTACAAGACATGATGGAGAGTAATAAAAGATCTAAATAAATTGAAAGATTGGTGATGTTTATTAAAGGAGAAGCTTAAGTTTTTAAGCTTTCAATTGTTCTCAAACTGATTTACAGATTCAGTGTAATCCCAAATGAAATTCCCACAAGTGTTTTTTTAAAGTTGATTGTAAAATCTATATGAAAATGAAGACAATCATGAAGCTGCCATAAACAAGAAATTGTGGTAATGAAAAAAGAACAGATAGAGTAACAGGCCAGAATAAAAAGTACAGAAATTAACCCAGCCATATATGGTCAACTGATTTTTTCCAAAGGTACCATGGCAATTAACTGAGAAAATTAGACTTTGCAATAAATGACTTTGAAAATGGGACCTCCCTACAGAAAAAAAAAGCAATATTATCCTTACCTCACACCATAAAAATTGACTCAAAAATTGATCTTGAAATATACCTAAATGGAAAAGCTAACACTATAAACTTTCCAAAAGAAACAAATTTGCAATTTGGGTTAGGTAAGGACATTACATAGACAAAAAGAAATCATTAGAAAAAACAAATCGAACTTTATCACAACTAAAACTTTCCCTATTCAAAAGGTACCATTAAGAATTAGACAATAGTTTCCTAGGTATGACAGCAAAGAGTATAAGCAGAAAAAGAAAAATAGACAACATCAAAATTAAAAATGTTTGTGCTTCAAATGATACTATCAAAAAGTTAAAAAACAACCCAAAGAATAGCAGAAAATCTTGGTACATCATATATTTGATAAAGAACTTATAGACTCTCTGAAGAAGTCTTACAACACAACAATAAAAAAGTTACTTTATTTAAAAATGAATAAAGACTTTCAATAGGTATTTCTGCAAGAAAGATACACTAGTGGCCAATGAGCACACACAAAAAAATCTTCATCATCAGTCAAATCAAACTAAGAGATACTAGTTTACACACAAAGATGGCTAACATCAAAGACAGATAACAGCAAGTCTGGTGAGGCTGGAGACAGGTAGGAATCCTCACCCTAGGTCCAGGGCTTGTAAGACAGTAGAGTCATTTTGGAAAACAGCCCTTAAAATGTTAAACACATATTTACCATTTAACCCAGCAATTCCATACCTAAACATGTACCCAAAGAAAATGAAAATCTGTATGTGAACAGGCATCACATCACTATTCATAATAGTCAAATAGCATAAATAAACTAAATCTTTACTAACCAATGAGCTGATACATAAAATGCAGTATATCTATATAATGGGATATTATTTGGCAATAAAAAGGAATACAGCCTTTATATATGCTACATGAATGAACCTTGAAAACATTTAAGTTAATTGAATAAAGCAGGTCACAAAAGACTATATATTTTATGATTCCAAGCCAGTTGCAAAATGGGAGAAAATGTTTACATTACATATATCTGACAAAGGATGGAATATACAAAGAACACATACAGCCCAATAATATAATGATAACTCAATAGAGACCGGGGGAAAGTTTTGAAATAATTTTCTATTTAAAAGATGTATGAATGACCAATCAAGGCATAAAAAGCTAATCATCATAATTAATTACCAGGGAAATACAAATTAAAACCATTCTGAGATTCTGAGATACCACTACACACCCATCAGAATGGATAAAACAGAACACTAAAAACTTCAATAGTTAGCAAGAATGTAAGCAATAGGAATTTACATTCACCTCTAGCCAAAAAAACAAGTGGTATTTTCTAAAAAGTTAAACACACTACTTACCATACAACCCACTCATTCTACCCAAACATACATCCACAACACAAAAATTTGTTCATGAATGTTCATAGCAGCTTTACTCATAATGGTCCCCAAACTGAAAACCATCCAAATGTCTATAAATAGGCAAGTAGATAAAATGTGAAGTATCTATACCAGAATATTACTCAGTGATAAAAAGGAATGAGGTACTGGTGACATGCTACTACACAAATGAATGTCAAAATCATGAGTAAAGTAAGCCAGATACAAACAGGTACATACTATATGACTGGATTTCTAATCATTTCTAGTGAGTGAAAGGGATCACTGATTGGATTATGGGCAAAGAAAGGAAAACTTCAAAGGCTACAAACAATCTTTTGGAGGTAACAGAAATTTTCTGTATCTTGATTACAATAGTAGCTTCATTGGCCTGAGGTTATTGTTTCATTCCTGAACTGTCCAATTTAAATGGATGCAGAATATTGAGCATAAATTATACTTCTATAAAGCTGAATTTTAAAAGGTAGTGGAAACCAAAGACAAAGGAATCAGTACAAGTTAACATTTTGTAATTAGCATATCCAATGTTTGTGTAAATAGTGCTTCTAGCTGCTTAATTGTGCATATACATATTTTTTCCCTAGGTAGTTCAAACATTCATTGCTGCTAGGTCAGGATTTTGTGATTGATTTACCTAACAAATCTTATCCAGTGACCCCCAAAGAGTGGTTCCAGCCTAACTCCTCTCTGGATTACCCCAGATGCTCACTGTGTGCTTCATCTGAACCAGGTTTTCTCTAATTCCAAAAGAAGGATGATGTCCTTGGTAGAAACTCAGGAGGTGGGGGCAGGGACAACTGTGCCACCAATATGGTTTCCAAGCTTTGAGCTAAGGCTGGCTACATTCCACACGCTTCGATGCTCTCCTGGGTTGCTTCTTTACATACACTTCTGCTGGTAAGCATACAACCAAGTTGCTTAGACAGGCAAATTTAAATCTACTTGGACTTTATCTCATAAAATTAAAGACCATCTGCAGAGACATCCAGACAAAATGATATTGATGTCTGTAAAGAAACCAGCATGTGCTGAGGACCTACTCTTTGTGACAGTTTTCCACACATTTTCACATTCACTACTTGCTAGAGCTCTCTACTGTAAATATTATTATTATCTTCAATTTTTCCCACAATGGAAACTGGTACTCAAAGAGACTCCAGTCATTTGCCCAAATTCACTCAGTTAATAAGGGGCAGAGCTGAGATTTATATATTTGGGGTACTTTAACTGATATTCAGTGTATTTCCATACACTCAAAACTAAAGCAACAAAATACATTTAACTTTGGATTCAAGTATTAGTACTTCCTGTATTACCAATAAAAAAGTACCCACTTAAATACACACATTTTGTGGGATTTTTGCTTGTCACTAAAATGTCATATTCTTATTAGGTAATATATATATAATTTTTAAGGTGCTAGGAATTGACAGTGGTGCTGTACCCCAACCCTTCTTATCTTTTATTTTGAGACAATTTAGTCCCTAAATTGTCCAGGCTGGCCTCAAACTTGTGATCCTTCTGCCTCAGCCTCTGGAGTCAATTACAGGCAAGCACCACCATGCCCATCTCATTTGACTCTTTAAAGAATAGATTCTATAATAAAATAAAGTCATATGAGCTTCCAAGATGTATCCCCAAATTTGGAGAAAATTATTGGAAATTGCTCTCTGGGAAAAACTAGAAAAACAGAGAATCATAAAACAAAGAAAAATCCAAGGGACTAGGAAAAATTATACTTAGGTAATCAGAGAGTTAACATGAACCAATCAGTTAACTGCTTATAACAGTTTCCAGAGAAAAATCAGACAGATGCTTCTCAACTGGGCATTTAAAAATATTTACACAAAATGTCATAACCTACTAAAATATTTTGCAGATAATAAATGCAGTGATGAACTGGGCATGGTGGCAGCCATCCCAGCTACTGGGGAGGCTGAGGCAGGAAGATTGAAAGTTCAAGTCCAGCCTGGGTGACTTAGTGAGACCCTGTGTCAAATTTTTTAAAAAAAAGATACAAAGAAGTTGGGCACAGTGGCACACACTGGTAATCCCAGCTACTCTGGAGATTGAGGCAGGAGGATCACAAATTGGAGGCTAGTCTTGGCAATTTAGCAAGGCCCTAAGCAACTTAGCAAGAACTTGCCTCAAAATAAAAAGGGCTGCGGATGTAGCTCAGTGGCAAAGCACCCCTGAGTTCAAACTCCAGTACCAAAAAATAAATAAAAATAAAAATAAATAAAAGGGCTGGGGGTGTAGCTTAGTGGTGGAGCACTTACCTAGCATGTGCTAGGTCCTGGGTTCAATCCCCAGTACCACCAAAATAAGAGTAATAAAACAATGCAGTGATGAACACTTATTGGTATCCCCAACATGATCCCAACTTAATATGTTGTATAAACATTATAAGGAAGAGAAGAATACATGAAAAATAAACCGTCATCTTAAACATCAATTCTCCTGCATACCTTTGGTAATTCAGTGTCTGAAAATCATTAATAAATAATGAAATTAAGCATATATTTTGATCTCCATCAAAAATCCTCTTCAGTCATAAAGCTCAATAATGTGATTGATGTTCCAGAACTTATTTTCTCACGTCCTGGCTAAAGCATAACATCCTGTTGCACTTTCCATCACTTAAATTCTAGTAAATGTCCCAGGATAGTCCCAGAATCATAACACCTAAAGTGTTTATGTGAGTGCAGAGGCCAGTTTCATCTTAAATTAAAAAAAAAAAATACATGTTCAAGTAAAGTTTCTATCTGAATATTCTGTTGGTTATTTCCTCTCTCCTGGTCATCTCCAGTTTTACTGGAATGCAGAGGTAATCTAATGGGGGGTATCATGCCATGGTCTGACTCCAGTGGTACTCTTCTCATGTCTGGCATGGATCCCCATTTCAACCTCATGGACGTGTATCTGCCAGAGGAAGAGAGGGAAGGGACAAAGTGCACAGCTGCCATCTGCTTCCCTCCCCCGGCCTTCCTGGGAATGAAGAGGAGGGTGGGAGTTTCTCCTAGAGACAGGAGCAAAGTGTACCTCACAGTGGGCCCACTGAAGTGTCTTCAGGCAGCAGCTCTTGGACCTGGCACATTAGAAAGCAACTGAGACACCCAGCAATGGTAGCACAGGACGCCACTGCAAGATTCCCACTCTAACCTAGCAGAGGCAGACTTTTCCCAGGGAGGCCTATGGACTCCTGTGTGCAGAGCACAGTCTCCAGACCCATCCAGGCTTCTTGGTGCCCCACAGGCCTCACCGCTCCCTGCTGTCTCACCCGGCCCACTGCATCCATTTATTTCAACACTGGCATTTATGATCCTGTTTGCATTCATCAATTAAACAAGGTACTTACAGCTGCATGACCAAGTACAGGTGATTTGGGCTTTCATAGATGTCCTCCAGGGCAACTATGTTTTCATGCTTAATTCTAGAAGAAAAAAGAAAGCACACTGGTAAGTACAATTCGACATGAGAACTTTTAAAAACAGATGTCATTATAGCAAAAAGTTCTAAGGCAGAATCAAACTTCTGAATGACATGTTAAGACGTGTCCCCAAACTTTCTCCAGACTCTCTCTCAACAGCCTCCCTTATTTTCTGCTCCTTTTCATTCCTAGGTCTCTAGACACTAAAATTTAGCAATAATTTAACTATTTTTGCTTTGTGTGTATCCCCACAGGCCAAATCTCTCAATATCCAATTATCTTGCAGGGCTCAGCTCAAATCTAACTGCTCCATCTTCTGTTGTCTCACAATGCCATCCATCACAGATCGGTTTGAACTGTCAGTTGTGTACATATGCATATCCATCTGCCATAATAGCCTATGTGCTCCAGGGAACAGTTTCAAGGTCAGGTTCACGGATCCAGTATAGGCAAAGAAAATCAGCCTGATCCCTTCATTGGGGTTCATGTTTACCACACCAGCATATGTCAATTCAGTTTCAATTCAGGTGCCATATTTATTTAATGCATTTGAGAGAAGAATCATTTCATTACTCACTGAGCTAATTAGTTCTTACCATGAACGAGCCCATCACTGAGATGATTGCTGAGCCATCTGAAATCAAGCATGTAACACGCAGATTCTCATGAACCCCTTGAAAGCATAGACTACATTATTTATGCTGTTTCCCTTTTGCACCTAGCACAGATCTGCTTAATAAACATTTATAGAATGGATGAATGATATTTAAAGGTTGTTGCCACTAAACAGCAAGGAACAACATTGGATATCTCATCACAGAAAATGGAAGCAGTTTCCCCAAGTGTGAGATGTCTTCCTCTGCAAAAGAAGTTTATAAACTAGAAAAAAAAACATACATATTAGCTTGCCTTTGAGTTGAAAGAAGAGAACAAGATAATTAACTAAAAGTGGCAGTGCTTTGCTTTGATTTCTACAGCTCTTATTAATTAATGCGGTTGTTTTGTCAGAGCTGAAATAATTGCACTAAATTCACATTTCACTTGATTGCCATGCAGAGCATCTACTTATTTATTTTTCACTGGTGGTTACTGCATGACCTGAGTAAAATAATATCAGCAATAAATTATGGCAATATATCAAATAACTTTGTCACTGAGGAAACCAAGAACGATTAACTGGGAACTGCCAAGATCCTAGACCTTCATACATTATTACCATTATTGGATACACCTGAAAGAATATGACCACGAAAGGTAAAACACATCATGTGGAGTTCCCCTTTTTTGGAAATGTAAAATGTTTGCCATGAGAATCAGTCACATGGGCACAAGTACTTTTATTCAGTCAAATGAATTTGGGAGCTAATTAAGAGTCTATATTTACAGAAATTGGGAGGAAAAGGATTACACAGGGGATTGCTGGATAAAATACAAAGCACATAGTTACGTTTGAATTCTAAATGAACAACAAACATTTTTAGTATAAGTATGTCCCAAATATTGCATTGTTTTTACCTGAATTTCAAATGTAACCAGACATCTTCTATTTTCATGTGCTAAATCTGATCACCCTAGTTACACAAGTGCCTCAGTGAACCTCTAAACTGAGATAGAGATTGGCATGTGCAATTCTGGCTCTCCTTGGAGGTTGAGTTAAGAAGCTGGCTGTTTGAAATTCAGAGTTCAGTCATTGAGTAGTTAATACGGATTCAACTCCATATGGAGAACCAACTGTGCACAAAGCACCTGCCTAGCCAAAATGGCAGACTAAGGAATTCAGACTACAATCCCCTCGCGGGATGCATGGGACAGAGAAAGTAGTCTATAAGGACTTAAGTGAGTGCTACCTTGAAATTAATTTTAATCCATGGGAGCATTCCAGAGAGGAATTACAGATAGGAGGGACCATCTCAAATAGCAGTCTTGCAATGGTTACAAAGATGCTGTCTTATTATGTATCCCTCTTAACTCATCTATCAGTGAAACAGGCAATCAAGCAATCACTGAGTTTCTGTTATGTGTCTGGCAGCACCCGTGAAAATTGTAAAATAAAGTTTTGCCCTCAGAAAGATTGTCATCTAGATGGAGAGAAGCATGAAGCAACAGAGAAAAGGATGAAATGCTGAATTCTGCAGAATTGCCTTTAAAGTCAGAAAAAGCAGAGTCCTCACAGGTCAGAGTTATGGAGAAGGTCTAAGGAAAATAATAAAGGGTTTGAGCCAGGATGGGTAATGTTTAAGGAAGCGTACTTGAGAAATTTCAAATAAATGCTAAAATGACCTCTTAACTGTCTCTTAAGAAAAGTGGTTTAATTAGCTTGGAGATGTTAGAATAAGGCAAAATAAAACATTCTAGAGCTGGAGTTGTAGCTCAGTGGTAGCAAGCTTCCCTAGCACATGTGAAGCACTGGGTTTAATCCTCAGCACTGCATAAAATAAATAAATAAAATGAGGGTATTATGTCCATCTACAGATAAAACGAATGTTTTTTTAAAAAGAAA
This sequence comes from Geosciurus inauris, assembly GCA_004024805.1. Lineage (NCBI taxonomy): Eukaryota > Metazoa > Chordata > Mammalia > Rodentia > Sciuridae > Geosciurus > Geosciurus inauris. The sequence goes on from PVHX01001423.1 coordinate 177,930, forward strand.
GAAAACATTCTAGCTTCCTACATCTGTTTACAGTTACCTTACCCACCCTCAGGACCCTAATGGTATACAAAAACAGAACATGAAATTTAAAAATTATTTTAGTATATAGATTATCTTAACAAAATGCCACATGAACATTTATACATTTCTAAGACTGGGGCAGAATCTACCTACACAGATGCTTACCCTATGCTGAATTCCCTCATTTCATTATTCATTCAATAAATATGCATTGGGTGCCCATCAGGAGCCAGGCACAGTACCACATGTTATGAATCTAAGTGGCCAAGACATAAAGGGAGACAGTATTAGCCCCCATGAGCTCACATAGGTTACAGCTAGAATCCTTCCCAGGAAGACTGTCTCATATTCACCAGAAATTGGCCTCCTGGTAATTAGTAGTTACTCTTAGAAGCAACAGAGAATAAGCATATATTGTCTTTCTGCAAATATTTGAGGGTTATGATAGCTGCTCTGACTCTGCTCTTCTCATTGACCCATCTTGCAATATGGGTGATATTCCACTTATTACCCTATTGTCACTCCTTTGTCCAGACGATGGTGTTCAGGACTGAAAGGAATGATCCCAATGTAAAGTATGGCAAAAGGGGGGGCATGGCAGATAGTGTATTTGATACCTATTTGTTAGATGAATGAATAATCTTAAGCCAGAATAAACCAAATCACCAGATCATTTTTACTTGAGCTTCTACCAAGATTTCCTTTCTGATTCAGACTTTAGAGCTTCAAAGTTTTCACCTTTAGCATTGTTGAATTCAGTCCTTTTAGGTACCACGCAGTACTCCAGGTGTCAGCAGTATTGTGAATCTTTAGCTATTCATTTATTATATTTATTTCCCTCCCAACTTTGGGCCATCTACATATTTGGTAAACATCCATCCCATCTCCAAATTCCTAATTAAAATTTTAAGTGGGAAGGTTATATAAAAGAGCTCCACGGTATTCCACCAGAGACCCCCAACAAGATAACTGACATAATCAGCTGGCTTTGATTGATGTCTAGTGGCAAATCCAATAGTGCTATTATCCAGCCCATATTTTACTATCCTATCCATAAAGAGATAATTAGATGCTTTGCTGAAATGGCTTTCCTCAGTCCTACACATCACACAAGACTACTTAAAAGGGAAATGGGACGTTTGGGAAGATTTGTTCTTAGTAAACCCAATGTTAGCTCCTCGCAAACACTATTGTCTTTACTAAATGATCACAAGCCATCTGCTTAATTTTCTATTCCAGAATTTTACTGTGCATTGAAATCAAGCTTCTCAGTCTATAGATTTCATATCCTACCATTTTATGTTTGGAAAACTTGACGACATCTCTGATATTGTTTTCTCAAACTTCTCAACTGTGACTCTTCTCCGATAAATGCAATTTCCTCAGTCCCCTTGGATATAACATATCTCCACCTAGTGATGAACAAATTTTTATAACTCTCTTTAGATGCTACTTACATAGATGTTTTATATATACTGTTTGTTGAGTGTTAATCATATATAAGACTATAATGAGTTTTTGGTTTTGTTTGGTGCTGGAGACAACCCAGGGTCTCAACCATGCTAAGCATGCGCTCCACCACTGATTTACACACCAGCCTCTCAGGACTTTTAACTATTTCTTTTTTTTTTTTTAATATTTTTTTAGTTGTAGATGGACACAATGTCTTTATTTTATTGCTTTGTACGTGGTGCTGAGGATCGAACCCAGGGCCTCACGCATGCGAGGCAAGCGCTCTACCGCTGAGCCACAATCCCAGCCCCTAACAATTTCATTTAATATCAACAATATAGCCCTAAAAAATAGTCATTGTTTTCCCCACTCTTTGAAAAAGAAGGGAGAAGGGGAAGGCCAAGTTCCCAAGAGAGTAAGTGTTCCAGGTTCCTATAACTCAAAATTGGCACTCCTAAGATTGGATTTCAGTCTGTTCTGACCCCCAAACCCTTGTTAAAGCTATTATAACTCCATAGTGACTAAGTTATAATGAGAATAACAAGTTATAATGAGAATAACTCATATAATTTCAGAGTTATTTATGTAAAATCACAGCACCGAAAGTCAAAGTTTTCATTTTATCATTAACAATACAATATCCACTCTTGGTGGTGCAGAGATTTGTTGAACTATCCTGATTCTTGTGGATGCTCTCAAGATACCTGGTTGTAAACATCCAGACAGGTGAGATCCCAGTGGGACAAAGCAAACCAGAGAAGAGATATTCAGACACAGAAGGAATGGTTAGAGTCCAGAAATAATCACTAGAAAGCCCCTCTCATTAGCCAAAAACTTCTAGTGCCATCATCAAAATGGAGAAAAAGTGGGTAGAGAAGAAGTCAGAGAGGAGTCAGTTATAAGTAAATGGAAGACTGAGGTTCTGTCAACTTGCACAGCTCAACCCCTGCCAGTCAACATTCAGTCCTTCCAAAGCATGGCAAAGAGGACTTGCATACATGAGGAATGCTCACCTGCAAACAGCAAGCCCTTCTAAAACACACGTAATTTAAGGTGACAATAATGTAAAAAGAAGCAACTTGAGGCATTAAAAAAACCCTAATTTAGTTTTCATCACCTATCATCTTCCAGGCCTGAAGTACCCCATCAGCTGACACATCTATGAGTAGAGAGTAAATGGTTTATATGGTAATCTACACTCCAATCACCATAGTCCCCAATGATGGACAGAAGAGGTGGATAAAGGGAAGTGGGCCTAGGCAGAGAGAGAAAAGCCGAATGGGAAAACAGCACATGGGCATTGATACAGATGCCTGCCCGCATGATAACTGACAGCCAAGCAAGAAAACCCTAGAAAGAGCCAGAAAAACATTTTTAAAATGAATTCATGCAGAAAGGGGAAAAAAAATCAGTGCCAAATGCACAAGTAGACCCCATTCCAAAGCCCCTAAGCTGAAGGGAACATCAGGACCGAGAGGATGTGTTGAACCCACGAGGCAAAGAAAGGACCACCAACTCCAATTTTAAAATAGATAGCTCTACAAATTAAGCAAGCTTATATTGTGCACACAAATTAGCTGTACAGTGGCTGTCCCCTTCAAAAAGTGAGGGCAGCAGCTTTGTCCAGGAGCAGGGAGGTTTTTATAACACAGAGAATTATAAAGGTAGGTATCTTAGGAATTTACAACTGACAGGGTTCTGGCAAGTGCAATACAGAAGCAGATCAATGATTTACATGGCTTCCCATCTTTAGATAGGGAGTAAACTCAGGTTCCAGTATGGGGGCACTGCTGAGATTTTAAGGAAGGCAGTTACCTAATCAAAGCCAAACATGGTCCAAGCAAGTAAAACAAAAAGTAAACCTTTATGACCTCTTGTCAAATGGCTTTCAATCTTAAGATAGAATTAGGCTGGGTTCATCAGATGGACATGCTATTGCATACGCACGCTTCTACGAACTGATAGCAACATCATCTTCCCCTCCAGCCTAATTTCCCACACTTCAGGGATCCACAAATTTTGAACTCTGTGTCAAATGGGGAGGGAAGGATGCACAAAAAAGAAAGGTAGGGAAATTGTAGTTCAGCATTTCATTTTTTTTTTTTTTCTTTCCTCCTTCCATCATGGTTCATTGATCTGGAGGGAGAAGATTGTGGAAGCAATTACGAGGTACTCAGAGAAGGAAAAAGGCAACAAAATACTTTTTCTTGGTATCATCATTTTCTGGAAATGGGAATGCATCTACTCAGCTAGTCAGGTTAGAGAGGCCATGTGAGGATAAAGACATGGAAGGAAAGAAAATCAGAAGGGATAGACAGGAGGCAAGCATACTATCAGGAAGGGTAGGGCAGGGACGGTGGGACCGGTCTCCCTGCAGCGCTGCAAGGGCCCAAGACCCCAAGGCAGAAGTCAGGTCAGTGAGCCAGCTTCCGGCTCTCCTCCCTCAGACACTTCCAGTTCACCATACAGTCTGGGAAAGGCCACTCAGGGGGAAAGCATGGGCCATCTCAGGCAAAGACCATAGTCGGTCACTTCTCACTCTGGCATTTTCCAAGCAATGCAGAAAGTTTAAATTTTACACACGCAAGTACACAAATAAGTTCAAGTAAGTTACAGTTCTCAGGTATGGATTTGTCTTGCAAATAGCTGAAGAATATTCTGATGTCTTAGCAAACTCTCCTGTTTAAGTAAATACTTATGTTTTCTCAAAATTAAATACACACACACACACACACACACACACACACACACACACTCCATTCATGGGTCAGATTTTTTTTTCCCTCACATCATACACAGTATAGGAAATAATGCTGAGAAAATTGGGATACTGTCAGTCACAAGAAAAAGTGATAGCACTGAAATATTTGCCAGATGACATTAAAGAATATGTTTCATTTGTATAACATAGGCACATTCATAGATGTTATTTCACGTAACAATCTTATTTGACCATCCCATTTCGAGAACCTTCCACTCCCACCCAACACCAAAGCTTCACTTGACACAAGTGGGCACCTCTCAAGCACCCTACCCTCCCCAGCTGTGCATATCTTTTTCTCTGGCCACACTGGAGGACTCTTCTTGCATCTTCTTATTAGCCTACTCATCCTTTAAGACTCAGTTCTAGATCTCCTCTACAGAGAACCATTTGCTAATTTCCTGTGGCTCACAGGATCAATCACCTCTCCTTTGGACCACTCTGGTTCTTTTATCACTTCCTTGCACATACTGTGTGGTACCTCAAGTATCTATATGCATGTGTGTATATACATTTAAATGATTTTTTATGCAGAGAACAAAGTCTAGAAAAATACATATTGAACCATTAACTAGTTACCTTGGAAAACACTAGAATTGGAAGCAGTTTTCACTGTTCAGTTTTTTCTCATATGAGGTTCTTTATATGAACACTACACAACACAGAAAAAGTGATTTGAGAGAATGTTTAATTCTCCCCAGGATAGTACCATTCTAACTGCATAGGAGAAAAGTTATTCAGTATACACCATGAATGCCATAAGACATTAGGGCTCCATTCTTTAGTTGAACACAAGGAGTGACAGTTGCTAGACTGTTGTATTGCCCAACTTTTACAAAGAGATGTTTTTAAAAAGTTCTTGATCAAAATCATTAACATCTGGTCCACCAAAATATATTTGTGATTATGCAAACAAGGAATCACGTGCTACCTGGAAGAACTGCACAATCAGGAAATCACACTGAGTCTCAGCTCTGACGCATCTTATCTGCAAGATTTTTTTTTTAATTTTTTTTTAGTTGTAGATGGATGCAATATCTTTATTTTATTTTATTTATTTTTATATGGTGCTGAGGATCGAACCCAGTGACTCACACATGCGAGGCAAGCGCTCTACCACTGAGCTACAGCCCCAGCCCATCTGCAAGATTTTTGACAGGTCATTAATTACTTCCCAACTTGATTTCTTTGTTTGTTAAATGTACACGAAAATATGTAGATATCTACCTATCTATCCATTTAAACACATATGTTTATATACGCTATATATACACACACTTATGTAACCTATTATATGGAGAGATCTTATCTTTTAAAGAACATAGGCCACTCCCGGAACCACAGAATTCAAAATCCAAAACTTCAAATCACCTCTCTTTGCTACCAGCAGGGGGAGCTATAACCAATGGGAGACTAAGGAGCACAGACTATGGTACTTAACTAACATCTTAACACCTGCCAGTCAGTTTTGTTGTTGTTTAAGAATTAAGATGCTTGGAAATATCTTTTGATTCAGTGATTTTTAACGTTGGAAAGGTAGGTTCATTAAAAAGCAGTCTGAAGAATCTGCACATACACACACACACACACACAAGAACTAAGTACCATGTATTGATATTCCCTCATGTAAAATGAGTTTTGTTTGGAATCCTTAAAAACAAACAAATAATAAAAGCCCTTCTGCATTGCTGACTATATTTTCATAAAGCATCCCAGGCAGTCTAAGTACGTCACAGTGCCTCTAGAGAGAGGCACAGCCAGCCAGCTGTTATAGGAAGGTATCACTGGAGCTAGCAATGGTGGTGCTCTGGCCGGGGTCTCAATGGGCTGGTTCTGTCTGTATTTAACCATGCTCTGGTCACAACACTTTTCTAGAATCTTCCAGCCAAGCAGGATACTTTTCTCCAAGGTTCTTTCCCACTCTACCAATCAATGAATCTAAAATTATAGTGAGGCAAAGTACATTAAGGTATATATGAGACTCACAAAGCTTGACTCTGAGCCAGGGTTTGGTGTTCCCTCAATAGTCCTTGCTGGGTCGCGCCCTTGTTTCAGTAGGCGCTCCTCCTGCATGGGTAAGCTGTCAGCTAGACATGGAGTAGAATTTCCTGAGATATGAAGTCTTTTACACAGAAAATACCTGCTTCCCCCCTCTCATAGTCAGCTTCTACAGTGCCTAGGATTTGTCAAGAAAAGCTTGAGTGATGCTTCATGTCTAGAATAGCTCCAGAAGGTCCATCTGGGCCTGGTTGTCTTTAGTCCAAAGGAGAAATAAATTAGGTCCAATTCAGTGTGAAAAATCCAGTGCTTGGCATATACCACTCAATGAATATTTGTGGAAGAATGATTTTAGGCTTTCCTAAAGTCTTTCAGATTACACATGCTCAAAGGCTCATTGACCAAAAAAGATTAGAATATTTGACTGTATATTTCTTTCCTACTTCTTCTGTTACTACTATTGGTAAGTTACCAGTGCATCCCAAGATGTGCTGCCTGTTAAAATTACCCGAGGAGTTTTTATATCTGCTGATTCCTGGCTGGGGTGTAGCTCAGGCTTAGCATGCGCAAGGCCCTGGGTTCCATCCTCATCACAAAAGTAAACAAAACTGATACCTGGTTTTATTCCTGGAGATTATGATTTCATTGGCCTGGGATGTGGCCTAGGTAAAATGAGTTTTTTAAAGCTTCCTAAGTTATCCAAATGTGCAGCAAAACTTGAGAACCATTGGTAAATTCCTGAGAAAGGATTTGCCTGTAGATACTTGGGAGCTGGTCATTCTACAGTTTTAGTGTCTACTTTAAATTTATCTTGGCTGAATACATTTATTTGGTAATAGGTCTGATATGAAAAGTAAGATTTAGGGTGTCCAGAGGACGAATGTCCAAGACAACATGGCTAATACATTCCTCCTGTCAGGAAAAGAAAACGGACAAATTCATGAAAAATGGTCGAACTCCAACTGGCTACCCACAACATTAGCTTGTAATATTTCTTAGTAAGGCTTAGAAACATTCCCCTCACACATTCAAGGGAATGCTGTCATTTCCTTCTATGGGTTTTTGGTAGCTTTGCGGAAGGGTAATACCTATGCTCTGGATGCTTTTTAACATGAGAATAGACACCTGCAGCCTTGGAGAACTTGAAAGTGTGTGCAAACCTCTTCTGAATGAGATCAATTCTTGTAACTTGAATAACTAGCTTAATTGATGGGAGGCTACAGCTGTCAGAGGCACCTTAGAAGGGGACGTCTCAGAAAAGTTTGTTCCAGCTTCACTGTGGATGCTTGCAATGTGAGCCAGAGGCCATCCCTCTGTGAAAGACAGTGGATGGCATGCAGCCAGGTCCACCGCCTGGGCTGCTCCCTGCACCTTTATCACATCCACCCTTCTGTGAGGACAGAAGACACTGTGTTTGCGTTCACCAAGTTTCTTTGAGGCTTCTAGCTCAGGACACTCACGTTTCCATAAGACTGCATGAAAGGGGGTCAAAATGATGTCAAGGGAATCTTGGGGAAAGGCACCACTACCTTTTCCTTTCCTATCTCTCATGCCCCACATTGAGGGCCCTAGGGTTAAAAACTCCAGTACTATGCTGATCCAATAGGTGGCTCGAAGGACAGGTTCAGCTGAACAGCTTGGCAAAAGGCCCAGGCTTCACAGCACCAGCACCAAGCCAGAATCCTTGGCCCTCTGGGAAGGAGAGAGGACACCCCAGGGCAGCTGCCTCTGCTCACACTGGATAGGAAGCATCTGAGACACAGGCGAATGTGATTCTGGGCATCTCGCTAAAGCTGCTAGAGTATGACAACATTTATTTAGAAAGTAGGAAGGGAATTGTGAAAGCAAAAGATGGGGTCCAAAATAGGAAGAAAAAAAAAATAGAAGAGGAAAGTCCGTTTGGGACAACTGTCTAGTATCTGTTCCTTGTCAGATTTAGGGGACTGAGCTGAACACCGTGAGATGGGCCTTGATACTCTAGAAAAACACCCACAGTCAGAGATAACGATGCAGAATGAAGTGCTCTTTAATCTTTGCACTTCAGTCATTAATGCTGACACAGCCTGTTCAGGGCAGACCAGACTTTAGAAAATCAGGCATATTCAAATGGCAGAAAACATCATTCAAGTGCTTACACGTTGGGAATTCAGGGGGGTGTCTGTGGTTAGGTGAAGGTGTGTTTTTTAAAACAATATCCGATTATCTTCATCGGTGTGAATAATGAGGACTGGTTCTGTATTTTTTTTTTTCCTTGAGAAAATAAGAGCAAGCTTCTTCCTAACTGAGATGAGATTCACGATTGCAAAGAACAGCATATTTTGCTTCGTCAGTGATTTTTTAAAGGGAGGAGTGTGTTACACGTATCGCCCCTCCGAATCGCAGTTTTATGGTAGATGAGAGTTTAAGTTCTGAGTTGACAGTTTGATGATATCCTGCTAATAAAAGATTAAGATAATACAAAGGGTGTTGACTCTTTAGAAGTTCTAAGGGTGAGTTCTGGGGCTACTGGTAAATGGCACAGGCCACTGCAAATAGGTTGTGGCTAATCGACCTCGCTTTCTATTCCAGAGTTGAATAAGAAATCAGGACTGCAGTCATGCCTTGAGGGATAAAGGGGACAGAGAAAACCAGCCAATGGAATGTCCCTGACAATGGCACTGGGGGCGGGGCGGGGAAGGGGAGGCTGGCTGTCACTGTTCTGTTCAGCAGAGCAGCTGATATGCCCAGGTGGCAGCCACTGTCTGCAAGTCCAACAGCAGGGAGGGCTGGGCCAGGCTGAGGTCACACACAGGCCACTGGGTATATTTTAGGCAATACTGCCTTTTCAGAGCCAAGCATAAAGACTTTTTCCTCCAAGCATCAGGGCATATTAGACTTGTGACTGAACTCCATGAAGGTCGCCATTGACCAGTGCTTTTTAATCTGCTCTGCCCCGACCAAATCCTCTGGTTTCTCAAATATTTTAGAAGAGGTAAATGAATAAAACCTACCCAGGCCCAGCCACAACAGACACCAAATGTGAACAACACAGAGACTTCTACCGTGTTCGTTTATGTCTCACTGACAGAGTTTATGACAAGTCAATAGGATAAAATTGAAATCCTAAGTTCACACTGATACAACTCTACATTTCGTTCCTGTTTATGTACTGGAGTTCCATACTTTTTTTTAAATTTTTTTTTATTTTGCTACTGGGACTGGGGTGCAGCTCAGTGGTAGAGCACTTGCCTAGCATGCATGATGTCCTGGGTTGGATCCCCAGCACCACAAACAACAACAACAACAAATTCTGTAATTAAAAAAATGAGAAAAGACAAGAAATAGGGCTAGGACTATAGCTCGGTAGTAGAGCTCTTCCCTGGCATCATGAGAGAACTTGGGTTCCATCCCTAATATCACCAAAAATAAAACACACACACACACACAAACAAAAACCTGGTGCCCTAGCACATGCTTGTAATCCCAGTGATCCCAGAGGCTGAGGAAGAACGATGGCGAGCTCAAAGGCAGCCTCAGCAACTTAGTGAGGCCCTAAGCAACTCAGCAAGACCTGGTCTCAAAATAAAAAATGGTTCAGTGGTTAAGTGCCCCTGGGTTCAATCCCGGGTCCAAACACACACACACACACACACACAGAAAGGTAGGGGGGAAGGGAGCCAGTAACCAGCACAACCGAATGAAAACTATTAAACTATTATTATTAACATATTTTTGAGCTCAAAGGGAAGATCTGCCCTCAAAAAGTATTTCCAAAGATAGGCTCACGTTACTTCTTCCTAAATCTTTTGCCTCTTTAGAATATCTTTAAAAACAAAAACAAAAAACAGTAGTGCTAACAAGAAAGAAGCCAGAAATAACAATGGAAGGAGGAGGTGCGGGATGAGGAGATGCAAGCTCCCACACGCACGCTCGTGCGTACATGTCATTTTTGCCCACTTGAGCCCAGTCTGAAGTCACACGGTTGCTGGATCTGCAGAGCTGGAGCGGCTGTTGTGCTGGAGGCTGAGGAAGCAGCCAGTGTGGCTTAATCCACTCTGTGGGCTGAGAACCTGCTGGAATGATTGATTTCAGAGAAAGGAAGCCAAGAACACTGGAGGGTGAGAAGCAGAAAGTGGAAGAAGGGGAAGGAGCAAAGGGTGGGGCCTCCTGAAGAACTCGTGCTGGGACAGTTTCCCAGGCGCATTGTGGAAAATCAGAGGGCAGCAGAAACCCCGTGAGCATGCACGATGGTTGACCTAGGGAGCCCTGGGGAGGAAGCAGATCTAGGGATGAAGACTGGCAGCGGTGGGATCCTGTAGTAAGGGTGTGGAGTTAGATGAGCCACCAAGTTTTGTTTTGTTTTTTTCCTTTTTATCTTTTTATCTTTGGGGGAATAAAGATGGTACTTCTGGTGGACTTAGTGACAGACCAAATGTTCATCGATAATGGATAAATACATACGAGTTGTGCTTAATAAGACAGTGCTCTGATGTCACAAGAGAAGAAGGGACACAGCACAAGGAGGCCCTGCTAGCACTGCAGTCTAGAGCAGGTGACAGGGCAGGAGAAGGCCAGGGGAAAGCAAGCCTGTCACTGTCACCATCTCCCTTTCTCAAAGTTCACGCACGCCTATAATCCCAGCACTTAGGGAGGCTGAGGCAGGAGGATCGTGAGTTCAAAGCCAGCCTCAGCAAAGGCGAGGCCCTAAGCAACTCAGTGAGACCCTGTCTCTACATAAAACACAAAATAGGGCTGGGGATGTGGCTCAGTGGTTGAGTGTCCCTGAGTTCAATCCCTGGTACCAAAAAAAAAAAAAAAAAAAGTTCACTGCTTGGAGCAGCATCATGGCACATTATTTGCAGAGAGCTTATATAAAACCCACAGACCCAGACTTCCTAAAACATCCAGAGAGTACACAGGAGTGTTGGGCACAAGGCCAAGCAGTGGAGATGGAAAGATAAATAAAACACAGTCCCTGAAGCCAGGTGGCTCCTAGGCCAATGCTGGAAGACAGATGTGCATGTAAATATCACAAAACAGCACAAGCACTATCCTGCCAGAGCCGGATGCAGCACGACAGAAGCAGGGCCGGCTCCAATGTCTTAATCTGCATCCTGGGAGGACCTGGGCTCTGGGCTTTAGCACGAGAGCCAGGTGCATAAAGAGAAGGATAAAGAGCTTGTCAGAGGGGGAAACATCTGCAAAGACACAGAAATGCAAGGCGTGCTGTGGCTGGGACAGAATAAGGGCACCCTACTCTGTAGACTGGGAAGTATAGTGAGAGGCTTCATTACCAAGTTCACCTTCCCGGTGGATGCTAAAGAAACTGAGAAGCAATGTGCGTGTGTAAGAATCTAGCTCTAAAAAAAGAAAGAAAGGCTCGAGTCTTCTGTGGCAGGGATATTTCATTGAACAATGCAGAGCCGTTCCCCATCAACTGTGCCTAGAGTCCTAACCCTCTCCTCCCCCTGGCGTGACTTTACACATGGAATTTCACTCTACTTTTAATTTCCCAAGCAGACAGTTCATTTGCACATTTCTCTTTCATCAAGAACAAGTGGAGAAAGTCAATTTGGTTACAGTGTAAACATCTAGATTTCCTTGGAGAATGAGGCCAACTCAGGCAAGGAGAGGGAAACTGAGGTCCTGCAAAATGTCAAGTTCACAATTCTTTTTCTTCATATTGTCTTTTCCTCTAAAGGAAAGAAGGATTGTGAGAAAGAAAGCACTATCTGCCATTACTGCAATTTCTTTCTTCAGAGTTTTCCTACATCCCCAAATCAGAATATTGTTAACTGGATATTTATGGCAACCTTCAGAAAATATTGGTAAGACCTCCTCTCCTTCAGCAACAAGACACTCTGAATGGAGAAAGTGCCACCACTCCAGGGCACTTCTGATAGTTCAAGGATACCTTCCACCCACCAAGAGCCTCCAGGCCTCCTCCAGCACAAAGCCCCGGCCCTTCATCAGAGGGGCCTCTCCTTCCTTCCAGAGACCATCCATCTGCTCTCTTATCTGTTTAACATTGACTTGGAACCTAACAATAGCACAGCCATCAAAGTCAAGGTGATGACTCTGTATTAGGTTGCACTCAAACTTGGCAAAGCATGAATCTTAAAAAAACACCTGCTATCTCCTGATGAACACTAGCCCCTCTTACTGGTGGGAGAAAAAAGAATTGTCTTGCGGTGTTGGGGATGGAACCCAGGGCTTCATGCATGTTAGGCAAGTGTTTTACCTCTCAGTTACACACCCAGCCCCAAGAAACAACTTAATAAATAAAGTTGGAAATTAAAATAACAAACTGTTATACAAACATGTGCCACCTCCTACAGGGTTTGAATTTTGAATTCTCATGATCCTCACAAGATGGTGGCAATGGACAGTGGGCTCAGTTCATACTTCTTGTCTCATTTCTGACTGTCCAGAACCTTGACCTGTACATCCACACTCCCTCCATCCACATACCTGCACAAAAACTTGCCTAGGACATTTCACCATGGTGCTGCCCACTCTCAGGAGGAAGGGCTGGGGGTGGGCATGTGGACCCTGGAAGTATCAGAGGGCATTTGAGTGGAGTTTAGGGGGCAGGGCAAAGAGGAAGGCACAAGCATGCGAGGAAGGTCTCTTTGGTCTGTGTCCTTGACCTTGCAGAAATCTCACTCCATTCTAGGGGAAGGGCATGGCCGGCACCGGGTCAGGACAGAATTCCCGGCTGTAGGTCTAAGAACAGAACACAGAGCAGTTTCTGCCCACCGCAATTCAGCCCTCCTTCTCCTCATACGTCTATATGCAAATACATATATAGCATAATACGTATATATATAAAATGCATATATAACTGCATTCTACAAAGCATTGGTATACAGAATATTTTAAAGGAAAAGAATCCACAGGACGATTCATTAATAGAGAGTTATGAAATAATGGAGTAACATTCTACACCTCGGTTGGATTTTATACTTCTTTTCTGTTTCAGTCTCTTTTTTTTTTTTTTTTGAAATAATTATCGTTTACATCAAGCTTAGTATGTGTGGAACATGGGGCTAATCACATTTCATTTTGATATCTCATTCGAACAACTGAAAACCCTAGCAGAGAGGCCTAGGATTCCTGTTTTACAATCAAGGGGTCAGGAAATCTGTCTAAGGTCTCACTGTGAACCACCTGACACAACTTGAATTCAAACCTCGGAATCCAAGCACACTTTGTAAACACACTTCTTGCTACATCAGCTGCCTCTGACATCAAAATATGGATAAACCTCTCCATATTTTCGTTTTCGTTTTTGTTTTTTACTGGGGATTTAACCCAGGGGGAGTGCTTGACCACTGAGCTTCACCACAGCCTTTTTTATTCTCTATTTTGCGACAGTTGCAGAGGGCCTCACTAAGTTGCTGAGGCTCGCTTCAAACTTGTGATCCTCCTGCCAAAGCCTCCTGAAAAGCTGGGATTATAGGCGTGAAGTAACTGTTTCCAGAGAAGGAGAACTTTTACTATTTGGTCAACAATGTTAGTTACATAACAAGATTTTTTTCAAATGTCTACTTTCCTTGTAATTGTGGTCCCAGAGGGCTCTTTGAAGTCACAGAAGTCAGTCAGAGAAGCTGTGAACTATTAAAGTGAAAAATATTTAAAATGCTCATTGGCATTTCAGAAAATTACTATTCTAATATAATTGTCAAAGGGAAAAACCTTTTAAAAACAATTGTAAGAATGTTTTGCTTTAGAGTGACCTTGGTTATAAAGTAAGACCTGAATTTTTATGCTGTTTCTACATAAGAATATTAACAGAATAAGCGGCTCTTTCCACAGAAATGAATTTTCTGTTTAGTGGAAGATACTAAACAGAAGCTTCTACTTACAATGTTTCCATAAACTAGGCAATGTGAGACATTACAGAAAGTCTTCAAATAGTCTGAAAAAAATTTACATAAAGCCAGATAGCTTTCTGATGGAAATAGACAAATTAACTTTAACATTTCCTTAGGAGCCTTCACATCACAGGCAGCATTTTGCCATGAACTGCTTCTGTTATTTTTTAAAAACTCAGATGGCAGGGTGGACACAGGATGGCCTTCCAATGACTATGAACCCCCCTTTCCTTAGTGGGTTCTTGATTTTTTCCCTTGGTGGGCCACATCATGGTGTTCAACCCTGGGGCCGCAAAGACCCTAGTGTACTGTTTTCTAATCCCAAAGAGAGAACTTGAAGGACTCCGCAGAGAGGATCTGAACATCTTATTACTCACTCATTGGTGGCAGTGGACCTGGGAAGGCCGTGCCATGCCTACAAACCAGGGAAATAAGTAGGATAGGATGCATGCCCACTACGCAGGTGGATCTCTGATGTTTTATGAGTACTTTACAAACAGGGTCACTCTGTTTAGACCCTCACCTAAAGGTTGGAGTTGAGGGAAGTGGCCAGGCCAGGCCCCCTCCCCACTTCCTCTGTTATCACATTCTTTAGAGTCCCTTTTCTCACTGCAGGCTTTCCTAGGCACTGATTAGTGTTTAACCCAACACATGGTCACACAACGGGCACTCCAGGCAGGAAGACTAGGGTGTTTAGCTCAGGACTTGAACAAGGAAGCCACTGGTGGAGGAGTCACTGGCAGCCATCCTGTGACCGACCACACAAAGGAACTGACTAGAAAGAGGCCGTGCAGAGCCGGGCAAAGGGAAGGGCAGAAACTAGGGTCTTGACCTCATTGTTCTTTTACTGAATCAGTCCAAAGCAAGTCCACTCTGTCTGTCTTTGGGCAATGAAACACACCAACTAGTGAATTCCACTTTTTTTTTGAAGCCAGTATGATCTTTGTCTTCTGTTGCTTACAATCGAATCATCCTAATTCATACAGATGGCCCAACGAGTAAAGAAGTTCATATACTCCTTAGCCGTTCCAAAAGTACAAATGAAAATAAGAGTCATATTTCATATCTGGGTTTAGAGAAAAATCTGAAACTGATAGCTCAATAATGAATGTTATTATTAATCTTGACTAAAATTAGGAGGAGATAAAGGGCTGCTCCTGTCAAACAGAAAGTGTGGGGAGATGTTAATGGCACCTTATATACTTCATGAAAACACTCATCCACTTAAAAATGGAAAAAGAACAAGGAAAGCAGAGGAGGATTATGAACTTTAGAGTGATTCTAAAAGATCTGAGGCAAATGGTACAGATTATTAGATGCTAAAAAAAATGACAGCTTTGCAGGAAAAAAAGTTGTGGATTCAAGCCAGTTGTGTAGGTTATCTAACCTTCAAATGATTCCACTTGGATTCCTGCATATTAGAAATCTATTTCTAACACAGGAAATTTCCACACAAGTGATTTGACACATATTTCCACTTTCTTCAGGGATAAAGGAAAGATCCTTTTAATGTAGCCTTATGGGAATATTAATATGAAATTAACATTAACTTGTAATGACTTATGAAAGAATAATGCCCATTTTCCATGTGGAGCTATACAAGATATGACTCAGAGCTTTCACTGCCAGGGAAGAAAATGTATAATTGAGTAGAAAAGGCTGGGAGCCCCTTCAGAAACTGAGGAAAGCCTCCCACTCAAGATTTACTGAAGCTCTAGGGAAAGCTTCCCAGTCCAAGATGACTTAAGAGCCCAGAACCCTGAAGCTCAGCAGGACCCCACAACCACCACCCCAATGGAAAAGGTTAAAAGCTGACTTCTGAGGAGAAAAGTCATGGAGGTTTCCAGTGCCTGGTCCAGTGCTTTGGGTAAGGAAATATCAATTTGGGTAAGGAAATACCACATCAAGATGCTGAGTTATTTGGCACCAAAATGAAAGGAATTGGATTCTGCTATCAAAAGCTTAGTCACTTGGTATAGTCCTTGAGTTTAGTTTGTGTATTTTTTTTTTTACACACACTAATGGAAAAAGAGACATGTATTTTTGTTGAGACTTTCAAAAAAGTAACTCTGCCCTATTCATTTTACACAGGTAGCCCAGTGGGAAAGACAACAGGGCAGGAAGGCTGGGGGCTCCTGCAACTCAAAGAACTTAAGTTTACACAGACTGCAGAAGAACAATGCGTGGATGGTCAGGAAAATAAACCCAGGAAAATTAACCCCAGGTTTTACAGTCATTTAAGAAAAAAAAAAGTTATGTAACTCACTCTCCCAAAATTACTTTTGACTCATCATTTTTACATATACTCTGGAAAAAGTCTTAAGGTGTTTTTCACAGAATATTCCCCTACACTCATTGGAGATGACTCTAAAACATTCTTCTACATTGTCAAGATCCAATCAGAACTAGAAGCCCTAAAATAAACTAAAGAGGGTGTGTGGCAAAATTAAATGAAAAGCAAAAAAAAAAAAAAATCAGATGATTTAATTTATTGCATCATTTATTATTGGAAGAATTATTTTTGGATCTAGCTTCTGGCCATATGTAAATTTAATAAACAGGCCTTCCATGTCTTCATCCAAACTATTTTCTTTCAGTATTGAAAACAATGTATTCTGAGCCAAGTCTGGAAGAAAAATTCTTAGAAATTGCTTTTCCAGTTTATACTGATTCACTTTTTAACAGGCTTTGGGTGTGGCTGCTTAGTGAATCACCTAGTCATTTAATTATGGTGTTATTTAGTTCATATTTTCCTGTTTCATCTACAAGGGTTTTCATTAGCTCATTCCACGATGATGTATTGAACACTTCGTATGTGCCAGGCCTTGCAAGTGCCAGAATAAATGACATCTGACCCCAACTTCAAGAAAGTCACAGTCTAATCCACAGACCACTAAATAATTCCAATACAATGATGTGATAGGTATAGCTTCTCAGAGCCCACGAGATTTTATACATGTCACAATTTTGCTGAAAACCTACCATAATGGAATGTCTACTATTTTTCCTAATTTAACCATCTAATTTGCATGTTTAAAAAAAAGTAAAAACACTGAGTACAGTGGCCTGTAATTCCAGTCACTGAAGAAGCTGAGGCAGGATGATGGCAAATTCAAGGTCAGCCTGGGCAACTTAGCAAGACCCTGTCTCAAAATAAAACTCTAAAAGAAGGGCAGGGGCATACTGCAGTGGTCAGTCACCTGCCTAGCATCCATGGGTCTTGGATTCAGTCCCTAGTGCCATGCAACATGACACAGGGCACAGCTCCTACAACAGCTTTGGTCAGGAACATTCTCTGAGAATGTGTAAAATGTATTAAATGTTCTTTTTTACCCAGTATAGGGAGATGCACGTGCTAATTTGATTACAGATCATGAAAGAATTTTTTTTTTGCTTATCCATTTCTCTCAAGGTTTCCAGAGAAAATAAAGTAGCTCTTACTTCTGAAAATCTGTAGCTGTTATTTGTTCAACAGGCTTGCAAATAATAAGGTCCCAAATGATGCTCAATTCCAGGCAGGCAACAGGTATCAAGTACCAGCCTGATATGCGGGGAGCACTGTACCACCTCACAGAGGTTCACCTGTGAGACAGACACTGCAATTCCATTGCAGCATGAGGACCTAGAACAGAGGGGTCCATCAACCTGCTGAGGATCACACAGCTAGGGTTTCTTGGATTCTAAATTGCTTTCTCACCACCCCTGCTGGCAAAACATGTAACTTAGAGAAAGCTTTGTCTAACTGGAGGGGGTAGGGGCCAGTTGACAGCAAATACAATCAGAAAATTAGAGAAACAGCCTCACAAGCAAAGCAAATGGGAAGAGTTTTCGAGGAGTAGAAACTGCTGGGTCTGGGAACACAGATTCTTCTGTGAGGGGAAGGAGCTGTTCTGAGAATAAAAATAAGGACATCTGTCGTTTCCTATCATCCAGAAGGGGAGCTTCATAGAACACTACCTTAGAGGGACTCCCCCCACCCCACCCCCGCCATTAAAGTCACAGAGTTTAAAGTTCCAGTGCTTTTGAAAATCATTAATTGTGCAAATGAATCCACAAGCACTTTCACACAGAATATCTGGTGCACAGGAGCCTCCAATTGAACTCCAGGAGCAACAGAATCCCCCCAAAAGAAATATATATCTACTAGTCATTTGATTGTTAAATAAAAATTCTATTCCAGGAACATTATAATGAGAAATACCTAAGGGCTTAAATTATCTGGCAATTAGCACAATGGTATGCAAATTGGTGTAACTAAACAAATAATGAACAGATGGACAGTGGAAAACAAAATAAAATGCTAACCATACAGTAAATAAACATTAGAACCCTTTAAAACAAGTTTTCACATGATCATGTTCTAGAGAACATGCAGAAGGAAATTCTCTTGAGGTCTTTTTGGTGGAGGGTGTGGGGGTCAACTTAAAGCCCTTTTGGCTCTGATTATATGAATCTCTTGAAAAGCTTTTTCTCCACATTTGCAAGGCAAACAAAGAAAGAGGATTTTCTCTTTCTGCTGCTGAAAATCCCATGTGTCTCTGCCAGCTGAACTCATTCATTTAAACCTTCAACAAATAAATGCTGAGCCCTTTCTATGCCCCAGGAATTAGTGAAGTAGCGGTAAACAGGCAACAGAGGGATGAGGTCCCTGTTCCTGTAAAGATGACATTCCAGAGTGGGCAGAGAGACAACCAGGCAGGGCCGCTGGGAATGTAATAAGCACGAGGAGGGACATGGGGGCGGGAGGGAGCGTAATGGAGATGTCGAGGTGGGTGGATGCCTTTCCACCTATCAGAGGAGAAAGCCAGCCTCGCCTCCCTGCCTCCCACTCTCCTTCATATTTATAGATTTGATGATACAAAGTGAGGGGGGATGCATGGCAAATGCTGGCTGGACCACCCATTCCTTTGGCAAACATGCATTGAGCTCACAGGCTACGACTGCAAGGAAGACCCTCAGGCTGTCTGCAAAGACTCCAGCCACCAGGTTGTTCTGTGCCTAATCAAACGTCAAGGGCTCCCAGGAGGGAGCCCAACCAGGGTTAGGGGTTCAGGGAAGACTTTCTGATAGAGGAATAGAGTAGGATTTATGGGGGACAAAGGGGAAAGAGTTTTCCCGACAGAGGGAACAGCCTTTGTAAAACAGAGCTCAAAGCATTGGGAATAGCAGGTGGTTTGGTGGCTGGGTTATAAAAGGCTGGGGGAAGGAGGAGGCTGAAAACCAACAAGGGCTAGATTGTGAAAAGCAATGAGAGGGGTACCAACTTGTCCAAATGGCAATAAGGAAGACATGAAAGGATCCAAAGAAGCCAGATAATGAAAGCATTGGATATGCACAGAAGAAAGACCAAAGGGTCTGCTAGGAACTGGCCTTTCCCTACTTTATTTACATTGTACTTTAGGACCATGCATGAGTTGTTACTGAGGCAGAGAGGTAGGGGGAGGAGGGGCTCCAGCAAACCCAGCAAATCCCTTTCTTTCCCTGAGGCCCCACATCCTGATCTGCCTTGCTGGCTGGAGGTACAGGTTGTAGGGACAGGAGAGTCTACTGGTCTGGGCTGGCCTTCCTCTACTCTCTAAGATCAGAAGCAGGCTCCTGCCTCTGCAGAGTGTTCCCCCTTATTTGCAGGTCAAACTAGAGAAAGAGCATGTTTCCTTCCCTTTTCTATCACGTAGTTGGTGTTCCCACCTAAGTGGTAACACCTAATCTAGTACCAGGGCTCCAAAAGGTTGTTAACACATGCATGACCCTATGCAACTGATTCCCCTGCCCCCAAAATGAGGGCATCTGGAAGTAGCAGAGCCCTTTTATAGACCTCTCACAGGACTGGCCTTTCCATACTTGTGTCCACACACCAGGCCCCGTCAAAGATGAGGCTAAGAAGGAAAAAGATGTCATATGTCCATGTGTTTGTGTAAAGGAAAGATGCAGATACCATCTTCACTGGGCAGACAGCAGATTCACTTTCTCATACTAGACTTGAGAACCATGGCCTGACTTTCTGGAAGAGGAGAGAATTCTAGAAGTAGATACAGTAGTCACATGGTCGAGATGCTGATATCCAAATCCTCTTCAAATAAGAAGTATGGGTATGGGACTGGGGTGTAGTTCAGGGAAGAGCACTTATCTAGCATGTATGAGGCCCTGGGTTTGATCCCCAGTACCAGGAAAAAGAAAGAAAGAAAGCATGGTTTTAATTTTCAGCTGTTTTTATAGACAACCTATTCTGTTGGTGCTCAGTGGCTGCTCATATTTACAAGCAAAAAAAAAGGACAAAGGAAACACAGCCAGAATTCTGAGAAAATGTGAACATGATTCTAATTCATGCTGAAGACAGTTGCCCAACATAAGGAAAGAGGCCACAACCCAAATTTCTAACTGAAATTCACCACAGAACAATAGGAAAAGCCTCCAGTTTGGAAAAAAATGGGTTCCACAGGTTCCTGATAAAACTCAGTGTTTCATTTTGTACACCTGCTGGCTGGATATCTTGAAATAAGTTATTTAACCCATTTAGGTCTGTTTTCTCATTGGTAAAAACTGTGTATTTAATATGTCCCTTACAGGGTTCCAGTGAGAATTCAGATATCATTCATAAAATACCTGGATGGTACCTTAGCCAAATAAAATGTATCTATTAGCAAGAGAAATTGGAAGAGCTCCAAGGATTCTGCAAGACCAGCGGAGGTCTACAGATAGATAGTGGTAATGATCACTAGACCAAGGGAATGTACTTCACGTTGCTGAACTAGACCTTTGGAAACGACTAACATGGTACATTTCACATTTGTATTTTACCACAATTAAAAGACAAAAACAAACAAACAAAAAACTCCAAGGACAATTTGGAAAGTGTTTGAAATGCCTGCATGGGGAAACTTGCAGAGTAATCAAGAAGATTTCTTCTCCTTTAAACAGGATGGTTTTACTTCAAGCCTGGTGAATTGCTTCTCATTACTGAAATATGCATTTTAAGTAGTGAATTGTTACTAATAAAATGTTCAATGGAGTATCATTTAAGTGTACAAAATGAAACACTGAGTTTTTTCAGGAAGCAACTATTTTAGAAGGGAAGGAAGAAAAGAATTAATCATTATATGTTAAACCCCCTTCAGTTCCATTGATCACTGCTCCTACTCTCAACTTAGATTTGACACTTAGACAAATAAAATTAGTTTTGCTGGGCACGGTGGCCCAAGCCTGTAATCCCAGCACTTACGGAGGCTGAGACAGGAGAATCACAAGTTCAAAGCCAGCCTCAGCAATGGCGAGGCACTAAGCAACTCAGTGAGACCCTGTCCGTACATAAAACACAAAATAGGGCTGGGGATGTAGCTCAGTGGTTGAGTACTCCTGAGTTCAATCCCCAGTACCAAAAAAAAAAGAAAATTAGTTTTGCCACATTAAAATATGGCGGCCCCATTTTTACTGATTACTGACACCTGTAGGACCATATGCCAATAAATAGATCTGCAGAGTAGACAGTTCTGCCTTCCCTGGGACGGTGTCCAGGGACCCTCCCCTCTGTTAATACCCCAGACTGTGGTTCTGTGAGGACAGGATCTACTCTAGGCTACAGGCTTACAGGGCACTCAACAAATAATTTGTAAGTGAATAAGACTTTATATCTAATCTACTCCCAAAGGTGACACCTGAATAGTTTTGCCCTAACTCAGATGCTTCATTGATTACACTTATTAAAACAAACAAACAACTTCAAAGGATGCTGAGTTTCCTGAGAAAGGTGGGAAAAGAGCACTTCAGCAGGACTGGAAGTCCCAGGAGCCCAGGAAATGACAGCCCTCAGCGGTGCTATCTACCAAGACCAGATTTCAGTCATACCTGCACAGTTGAGGGGCTGGTACTGCTGGCCCTCTGTGTATGACCCACAGAGAAGCCAGCCCCCAAACCCACCTTCTCCATCACATCCCATCTGATGTCTTCCATGGCTCCTATCAGTTCCTGAAATCTTCTTGTTTCTTGTCTGCTTCCCCCACCCCTCCAACCTCCAAAGGGAATCCCATCAAATGAGAGACTTGTCTTAGTCACTATCAAATCCTGTTTTCCAACACACGACAGAACTCCTTCCAAGCGAATGAATGAATGAACAAAAAAGTAAACAATATAAATCCTCATCTCCTGATTGTTCTGTCACCCAAGTCCCATCGAACACGGCCGGAACCCTGGCTGCCATGATAACCTTGAAGCATCCAGCTCCTGTGCAGGTGAAGCTGTCCCTTTGGGGAACCTTGAGACCTTGCCTCTCAACGGCAGAGACACCTGAAGGCCAGCGGGCAGGAGGAAGAAGAGCTGAGCTGGACCCTAGTTGCAAGAGTATAAAACACTGGTGTCACAGGAAAGTCAAGAATCACCGTGACACTCACCCTGTGGGTAGGAGGGTCAGTCTGAGTGATCTGAAAGGCAGGACAGATGGTCTACTGAATGGACAGAAAAAAAGGCACATGTGCTCCAACCAAACTGGGGACAGGAGCTCCTCTATCCCTGTGACACCAAGCAACGCAATGAGCTGAGCAGCTCATACCCTGTGCTTTGTCCCTGCTGAATCACTGAGTAAGGAACAACTGATGGGACCACGGGATGGTCACCTGGGGGTTGCTGTGTGGCAGAAACAGCTTCTAAAGGAGTCTGGGACACTCGTCTGTTTGGAGGTGTCCTCTGACAGAGCAGATGGCATTTTCCCCCTTCTCCCAAATGAACGATCACATGTTCCATTCTGTGCAGCTTGAGAAAGGGCAAGTCCAGGTGAGGAAGGGAAGTGCCATGACACAAGCACTGTAAAGGAACTGCTTGGCAACAGGGGAACACCTCTTCCCAACCAGGATGGGGTCGAAAATCCTAAAGAAACAAACAGGAGCCAGATGTGGTGGTGCACGCCTGTGATCCCAGCACTTTGGGAGGCTGAGACAGGAGAACTGCAAGTTCAAAGCCAGCCTCAGCAAAGGTGAGGCACTGAGCAACTCAGTGAGACCCTGTCTCTACATAAAACACAAAATAGGGCTGGGGATGTGGCTCAGTGGGTTGAGTGTCCCTGAGTTCAATCCCTGGGACCAAAAAAAAAAAAACAAAAAAACCCAAGAAGGAAACAAACAGGAAATCCTAGGGAGTGGATTCCAGTGCACCCCAATCCTCAGCAGCATGCCCATGTCACCCCTGAGAGGCCCAGGGTGCTCCAGGGAGAATCTTCCAAGAGCAGACTGTGCCAAACCCAAGAAATATTCTATGTGTGAGTTTTAAACTCACCAAAACCACAGCCTCAGGAAGCCAAGTGATTGCAAAAGATCAGAATATCCCTGATGAATGCCTGTGTCTAACATTTTAAGAATAACTTTAATTTTCACACAGCCCTGGTACCAAGTTTCTGGAACCACCCTGAATGGTCTGCTTAGAGACCTAATAACCCTTATAGTCAACAAGCCCATCCTGCCCTTCCACTCTGTACTGTATCACTACACTTGAAGTTGACCTTCTCCAGCTCCATCTTCCATGGAGATGGAGAGTAACCAGCCAGAAACCTTGGCTATTTGAGGATCGCACTCACTCTTTTCCTGGGGAAAAGACATACGAACGCTTCGATTTAATTAACCTCCTTCCACAGGACCACTGATGCACCATTTCACCTCTCTCCTTGCCCCTCCCTGGCACATGTCAATTTCTTCACGTGTTCCCCAAGTGTGGTGACCAAAACAAAACATGACACTCAAGCGAGGGGACCAATTCCAGAAATGAAGAGATCTGTGCTCAGCTCCTTTATGCCTATCAGAGCAGGAACCATGCCTTGCCAGGGGTCAGCTTCTTGGAGTCTCCCAAGGGAGACTCACAAACCAGAAAACACTGCACTTCTCAGGCCAAGCATGTATGAAGAGAGAACACACAGTGAGCTTCCAGAAGGCCAGGGGCCCAGCCTTCCAGCCTCTTGGAGTTTCACTTCCTTCATCTCTAAAATGGGAATAACTACATCAGACCTATTTGCTGCTGTTAGGTTCACATAGTTGGGTAAATTCTTAAATAAGACACTGGCCTGCAACGGCTCCCCCTGCAGCTAGAGTACCCGGCAGCCTCCTTTCAATGGTCTGCAAGGCCCAGCATGATCTGGTTTTATCAGCTATTCTGACAACTCCTTTCCTCTGCTCCTGCACATGGGGCTTCTTCCTAATCTCCACAATCCAAGGATGTTCTCTTCTTGGGACCTTTACACCCCTATCTCCCTGCCTACAAGTCTCATCCCCAGATTCTGCATGGCTGAGATTTGGTTCCTCTAATTTCCAGTGTCTGCTCAAAAACATTTTCTGAAGCCCCCATCCTCATTTAAAAATAAACCCATATTAAGCTGAGGAAAGGATCTGGGAGCAGGAATTTTGAGGAAGGAGGTGAATCTTAGCTACAAAGTTGGCAACCCGCCTGGAAGCCTGCAATAGAGTTCAATGGCACCATGAACAAGTAGAGACTATGTCCACCACCCAGAAGAGCAGGGGCATCACCCAGCACAGGAAGGGTGCTTTGGCTAGACCAGCAACAGCCCACCCTTGCATGGGGCTTTAGTCGTTCACTCATTCATCCGACAAATCCTTGCTGAGCACCTCCTCTTGCCAGAGGAGACAGAGTCAGGAAGGATAAACTTTCAGACAGTGGTAAATATTTCTTCCAACTCATCCCACCATGTGGCACTTACTTGACCTGAATGGCTGCCTCCCTGAATGATGGCCCCTGCACAATGGGGGAAAATGCTTCAACTTTTCAAATCCACACTCAACAGTTGGAAACCTTCTTTTCCAAAATTCACCATCCTCCTTAAAGTCATTTACTCACAATGCTCTTACCCAGTTCAGCAATGGATGTTTCATGCACATAAAAACTGCTGTGAGGACAGTCACAGAGGTGCTGATCTCTGAATATTTGAAACACTGCATACTTTCAAAATAACATCTGGCACGCACCTTCGGAGCTGTTCTCTTACCTCGTTTTTGCTTGTTTAGGGCTGTAAGGTAATGAATCATCAAGTAGCACGAAGAAACTCTGGAGATTACAAGACTTAGCTGCTTTTCTCAAGGAACTTCCCCTGCCCTTTCCCAGTGCTGCAGCCTCCCCAGCCCCTGCTCATTCACTGATCCTCAGGTGGACGCTGAGAACAGTGCACCGCCTCTCACCCTATAAACAGCAGCTGCGAAGTGCTTTCTGTATAGTGCATGTAGTGGGTCCAGTAGGAACTTCAAGGAGGGAGATACAGAGAGATGTGAGGCCATCACAGAAAGCTTTGCAGGTAAGACAAAGACAGCAAATCTCAGCAGGAAGAATATGGATGAGAAAAGGAGAAGTCTTGTTATATATTTATAAGGGAAGAAGGGAAATGCAAGAGAGAAGGTCCAGAGGCGAAAATGAGTTCGCCACTGAGGAAAAGGCATTTAAGTTAGGTCGGAAGTAACCAAGTGACAAATGGATTCAAATATCAAGGTGAAGAATTTGAACTGAATTTTTAGTGTTCTATATTCCTAGAATTGGGAAGAAATCCAGAACTATATGCAAAAGCAAGACAAGAGGCCAGGATGTGGGAGCACAGGTGTCCCAGTGCCCCACGGTCCCTCTGACCTTCCTCTTAGGAGCAGCCTTGGCCCCTGGACTCATTACTGTCCCCTCTTGCTGTCCTTTTAGGGTATCAGGAGGCATCAACAGAAATGACCAAAGATATCACATGAGCAAGACCAACTCCAAGGTCTCAGTGGATGTTCCCTTCTCTCTGTACCTGCAGCCTCACACTTTCTCTCTCTCTCTCTCTTCCTCCCTCTCCCTTTCTTTTCTTTTTTCCTTTTTGGTGGTGCTAGAGATGAAACCCAGGGTCTTATGCATGCTAGGGCAGCACTCTACTGTTGAGCTACATCCCCAGCCCTTTCTCTCACTGAGTTTCCCAGGCTGGCCTCAAACTTGCGATCCTCCCACCTCAGCCTTCAGAGTAGCCTGGATTACAGGTGTGCACCACTGTGCCCCACTTGCCCCTCACTTTTGATGAAGCTACCAATGAACACTGGCTTGAATCCAGAAAAAAATGACACATGGCAACAAAATCAGGAAGTCTAGTATTAAAAAAAACACAGCTCAAAAATTCTGAGAATTAGTGTTTGGCACTTTTCTGCAAGATCGTGTGGAGGCTGAAACAAAACTGGAGGCAGGGAATGCGTCCTCATCTGTAATAACTATAATCAGGGCCTTCCCACAGAAGTTCGTCACTAACAGCTGAGCTGCCTCTTGCCCTGCTGAGTGACAGCTGACAAGCTTCACATGAGAACAACATGCCAGAGTTGGGAAGAAAGGACAGCTGTACCTTTCAATCTGTTTTACCTTCTATTGATATGTAAATGGGTTTTTAAAATTTTTTATTGGTGCATTATAATTATACATAATAGCGGGATTCATTATGCCTTATTTATACATGCCATAATCTGATCAGTCTCCTTCCCCAGCACCTTCCCTTTGCCTCCCCTCCTCCCTCCCCTGATCCTCTGTCTCTACTGATGTCCCTTCGATTATTATTAATTATTATTGCTACTACTATTACTATTTTAATTCATGCATTATGATTATATATATAAGCAGGACTCACTGTAGTATATTCATACATGGATAGAGCATAATTTGGTACATTTCATTTCCCATACACACTTCATACATAAACGTCTTTATTGTCATCTTGGGCTTTCAACACTTTGGAACAAGATGTTTTCACTACATTAAATACAAAGTTTATTACATAAAGTTATAGTGTTAGAAATCACAATAAAATAAATTTCCTGATAAGTTAAACTCAAGGGCAATATTTGATTTTTTTTTTTAATTAGAAAAGCTCTAACAGAAATATCCTCTTTGAAGTGTAGACTGTTATTTCTGTTTGCTCCATAGATCCACAACATTTTACAGAACTAACTGGGAGGTATTATGAGACCAGGAAAGTTCGTTGGACTCCTAAATGAAATGCTTTAATGTTTTGCTTCTTTTAAGGGGGCTGCACTTCAACAAGTAATATCCTAGCAGCAGAATCAAGGAGTTTCTACAAATACAAATTCCAGGACATGATCCCAGATATCATGAGTCAGAATCTCTGAAAGGAAGCCCACGGGTGTTCCTCAGTAACATCCTTGGTAAAGAAGGATTGGTTAAGACAGGCAAATTTCTTTCTTTCTTTTTGTGAGACAGGGTCTCACTAGGTTGACCAGGCTAGACCCCGACTCCTGGGCTCAAGAAATCCTCCTGCCTCAGCCTCCTGAGTAACTAGAATGACAGGCAAGCGTCTGGCCTAAAAATTTATTTTTAACTATGAATCTTGACCTTCAATAAACTCTCTAAAGAAAATTCAAGATGTGAAAAAAATCTTTCTTGTATTCCTGGAAAGAAACATGCATGGATTTTTTTTCATGTCAATGCTCTCTCTTCAGAACAGAGAGGCGACCTTAATTCCTCGGAAAGGGCAGGAGAGGATATAGTCTCAGGATGAAGGGGTGACTGGCACAGGAAGGGACCTTTCTGTAAACGTGTAGATGAGTCCACACTGTAGCCAAACTGTCTACTCCATTTCTCCCAACAGAAGCTGCTCTAGGCTGGTACCATGGTGCAGCCTTTCAACAATGGGTGGTGAGAACATTCTCATTAAGTCGTGAACAATCAGTGCCCTAAATCAAACAAGAGGAACACTGAGCTGCCAGGCCCCATGCAGTCATCAGGGCTAAAGGGAGAGGAGAGTGCCAAAGGAGCAGGGGTGCTGGATTCAATCATCTCCAGTGGTTCCTGGAAGTGAGGCAGGATAAAATAAATTGAGGGTCACTTCTGAAGGGCTCTGAGGGCCGGGGCAAAGGACCCGAGCATCCTGTCATTAACAAACATACGGTTACTAAAGATTTTTCACTGCACAGAGGCTGACACAGAGCAGGAAAATGCAATAAATAAGAGCATGGACTGCAGCCAGGCTGCCCTGAATCTGAATCCCAGGTCTTTCAACTTCAACTCTGGGCAAGTGACTTACCCTCTCTGGGCCTCAGTTTCCCCCCTATTAAATGGGGATAAAAATAGTACCAACCCCATAGGGTTGGTTTTTATGAAGAACTGAGAACACAGAAAGTATGTGTTCATCCTATTAGTAAGTAATTCTGGGGTGAATTTAAAGGAGAAAAGACTAGATGGAGAGAGACCACAGGGAACATGTAATAGAGACGGTGCATCTAATTGCATCTGGTTTTCTAAATGGACTGAATGAAGGAAAATGCTTTTCAGGGTGACTCTGATGATCTCAGGGGATGGGACACTAAAGAGAAGGCTAAGAGGACAGAATTGGTCAAGGAAGCAACTAGGCAATTAGACATGAAGGAAAAGAGCTTAGGCTACTGATCCAGGGACATGGGTTTGACTCAGCCAAGAATCACTGGGCAAATTATTTAACCTAAGTCTTGCTGTCCTCAGCTGTAAAAGGAGTTGATTTTTGGGACGTGCCTTGTGAAGTTGCAAGCGAAGATTAAATAAACCAATATAAAATGATATAATTTAATAATTCTTTAATAACATATGATTGGTATGGTTTGGATAAGTGTGCCCCAAAGGCTCATTGGTTAAAGGCTTGGTGACCGGCCCCATGGTGCTACTGGGAGTTGGTTAAGCCTTTAAGTTGTAGAGCCTATTTGAAAGTCTTCTAGTCACACAGGGCTGTGGCCTCCAAGGGGACACTGGAACATCAGCCCCTCCTCCTTCTCTCTTTGCTTCTCAGCTGTCATGAAGCAAACAGCTTGTTCCACCATGTGCTCCCTGCCACCACGCACTGCCTCACCACAGGCCCCAAAGCAACAGGGCCAACAACCATGGACTAAAATTCCTGAAAGAGTGAGCCAAAACAAACCTTTCTTCCTTATAAGTTGATTTCTCGGGTATTTTTGTTATAGTCACAGAAAGCTGACCAACACAGTTATATATCCCAAATATAATAATATAAATTGCTTAGCAGAGTTGCTGGCGTAAAGTGAACAGTCGATCACTGTTATTATTTTGAAGGTTAAATGCCTGTATGAATTTTCAAAGTCTCAAGAGGTGAGACGAAACTAATTACTTGTATTTGCAATTGCTCATTCATTCACTTGTGAGAACCATGGTAGGTGCTAGTGACATTGTGGTGTACAAGGAGACCTGCCTTTGCATTCATGAGATTAGATTACTCCATGAATCACACCCAGTAAATGGGAAGGAGACACAAAAGAAAGCTGAATCAAGAATGTGCAACACAGCCCTGAGTCAGCAGATAGGTTTACTGTTACAGACATTATTGGCTCCATTCCTACCGCTTGGTATTAGGAAAGACAAGATGTCATTATCCAAGACTCCCAATAGGAAATCCTAGGAGAAACTGGGCTGTCCTTGGCCACGGGGCTATGATGATCTGAGCTGGTATTCAATGCAGGTCTTCCGACTAGCACACCTGCTCTTCCCTCCCCGCCCAGCCTGGCTCCAACTCCATCTCTGTGATCCATCTCTGAGCAGCCCCGTCCCTCGACCTGGGAGCAGCCACCATGCAGGGCCCCTGCTAGAGGCTGCAATCCCAGGGCAACAGCTTTCCACAGAGGCAGAGGCTTCTACTGCCTACCACGCTGTGGACTTCTTCATAGGGGTAGGTTAAAATCAGAACACTGAACAAACAGCTGTGGAGGTGGGTCACAGTGCCTCACAAAAGCCACTCTGACACTGTTCTCTGTGGTCCCGAGAAAAAACACTCAGCCTCGAAGGCCCCCAGGAACAGAACATTTCGTTCCAGGAAAAAAAAAATCTCAGATGAGTCAGGTGTACAGCCCCCCTTTTCTGCCATGGGGCTGAGCAGTGCCCCTGTTGGAGATCCTGCAGGGCATGAGTGGAGGCCCACAGGCTTTTGTTGAGAAAATAATCGCTTCTGTTTCAAGGAGAAGGTTTCTGAGA
Source organism: Geosciurus inauris (assembly GCA_004024805.1). Lineage (NCBI taxonomy): Eukaryota > Metazoa > Chordata > Mammalia > Rodentia > Sciuridae > Geosciurus > Geosciurus inauris. The sequence goes on from PVHX01001423.1 coordinate 207,972, forward strand.
TTTATCCAAACAAACTCCAATCAAAGCCATTGTTGCCACATGGAAAAGCAGATGGGAAATGTTTCTTTGCTGACCTGAAGAGTCTGTAGTCACAGTCCTACTCTCCACTTTAAAAATATTATTATTTTTCCTACTTTAAAAATAATCCTGCATCATTGATTGAAATGTACTATTGAAAAAGTAATCATCTGATAGCAAATAGATTGCTTAAAACAAAGCAACTCGCTCAGCCTCCTGAGATTCCAATTTTCTCACTTGGAAAATAAAAAAGATTCCAGTGTTTGTTTGGGGTGTAAATTGCAACAAACATTCTGGGAAAATCAATCTGGCATTAAAGTGTAAAATATACATGCCTTTGATTCTACAATTACACTTATAAGAATGTTTCAATAGAAATAAAAGAACCCAGTATTAAAAGGATGCATGCAGGGGGCGTATAATCCAAGAACTAAATGTACAGGCAAAAACAAACAAATATAGAAACAACTGGAAAGTCTATCAACAGGGAAACGGGTTTCGAATGAATTACAATATTCATATCATAGTATACCATGAAGATATTATTTAAAAAGATGAGTTGCAGGCCTTTCATTAGATATAGCAGAAAAGACAAAGAGACTGGGAGAAAAATGACTGTTTCCAAGATGGACACCAGGTAACTGATTTGGAAGACAGAAAATCGAAAATCCAAGCCCCAGGGGCCCATGGTGAAAAACAAACAAAAACAGCTGGTTTGCATCCCTGAGCCCCAGAAGCACTGGGAACTGAAGGTACCACATATCACTAAAGTTGGGCTAAAACCAGGACGCCTGGATCCGTCTCTCCGAGAACCATTTAGATGCCCAGACACTGCCCATATCCTGATGCAAGCCCAAGGGCTGCCCTCTAGAGGGACCGATGGACAGGCTGCCCTAGAGCTGGGGGAAGATGAAGGCACTTCAGAGGAATAGGTGGCTCAACAAAAGCCCGTCCCCAGCTCAGCCTCTGTCCCTGCCAAACACACACGCACAAATGTCTAGAGCAGCTTAATTCACAGCTGCCCACACCTGGAAACAACCAAGGTGTCTTTCAGTATGTGAGTAGACAAACTATGGCACATCCAAAGAACCCCACCAAAAAAAAAAAAACTCTTCAGCCCCCAAAAGACATGGAGGAGGCTTACTTGAATGTTACTAGGTGAAAGAAGCCAATTTGAAAAGGCTTGTTATGGAATGATTCCAAATGTATGGCCTTGTGGAGAATGCAAAATTATGCACAGTAAAAAGATTGGTGGTGGCCTAGGATGGGGGGTGAGGAGATGAAGTATTTCCATATTCATTTCTTTATCACCTGACTTAATATGATTAATATATATTAATTTTACCATGGAAAAAACAAAATGCGACAAAAATAAATATTGAATACAAAGGATTAAACTAAATGATCTCTACAGGTCCGATATTGTACAAATGCATGACTTTTTGCCTG